>PVHX01000492.1:0-87912 GCA_004024805.1 Geosciurus inauris
GGTACTGGGGATTGAACTCAGGGGCACTCGATCCCTGAGCCACATCCCCAGCCCTATTTTGGGTTTTATGTAGAGACAGGGTCTCACTGAGTTGCTTAGTGCCTCGCCATTGCTGAGGCTGGCTTTGAACTCGCGATTCTCCTGTCTCAGCCTCCCTAAGTGCTGGGATTACAAGCGTGAGCCACCGCGCCCGGCTTCTTTCTTTTTTTAAAAAATATTTTTTTAGTTGTAGATGGACAAGATATCTTTATTTTATTTATTTTTATGTGGTGCTGAGGATCGAACCCAGTGACTCACGCATGCGAGGCAAGCGCTCTACCACTGAGCCCCAGCCCCAGCCCCTTAATTTTCTTTTCATACACTACTCTGATCCCTGAAATATACACAAATTATATCCATTAACTCCTGATTACTTGGTGTTATGCAATCGGATGTTTTTCTATTTTCTGACCTTGAACATCATTTGAGTCATTTTTTGTTGAGGATTGAACCCAGAGCCTCACACATACCCGTCCACTGAACTACACCCCCAGCTAAGTTTTCATTTTCAATGAACCAAAGAGGTGTACAGGAGTGAATCCTTTTATCCCTGTAATACGGCTGGAAAAATAGGAGCAGAGTGTTGGGGGAACCACTTCCACTCTGCATTGTCCAGACAATCTCTCAGTTCTTCCTGTTTATGGTGAACCGAGGCCCCTTATTCATAACGATGAGGTCTAACTGACCTAGATACAGTGTGATGGATGATGCTCTATAAAACCTATGGATCCCAGGGCACATGTCTCATTTCATACACAGGTCCTGGGAAGATGAACCCATTTAGCACTTCTCCAAAAGCTTCCATGAAATACGGTCAACTGGTAGTACTGGGGAGGCAGCTCTATCCAAGTCTGCTTGACAGGACATCAGATCAAGTAAGGACTGGGATAGCTTCAAATCCAACTCCATTTTCATGAGGACAAGATCAAGCAACAATTTCCAAGACCCCTCCCAGTCCAGGGCACACAATATGCACAGGGTTGGGAATAGTCTCCATGGTAGATAACTAAGTCTTCAGCCTGTCACAAACCTTAGTTCAAGGAGGACCTTAAAGATCATCTTGTTCAATGGTCTTTTATTTTTTTCCCACATAAGTGAAAGTGAGGCTGAGAGACTTCATTGCCCCAGGTCACCAGGCTAGTGTCTGGGAGAGCAGAGACCAACCCACAAGTCTCATTTAAGCCCCTCCAAGCCCTAAGAAATCAATGCCAATGTCTACAACAAACGAGCGATTTTTCTTCTGTTCTTGGCTCTGAGTTGAATGTTCTTGGTGATAAGTGCATGTGTGTAGGTCTGGGAGCTCTACACAACACTTCCCAGATGCTAGGGTTTCTTTACATTTCTTTTCTTGCAAGCGTCAGCCTAAAATAATTCCAGGCATAGAAAAGTTAGAACCTATGTCAAAAATTAGAATACAGAAAGACCAGGGGCAAGATTGGTATAGATTTTGTCTGGTATGACCCCCAAAGTCTCATGGGTACAGAGGTGGGGCTTCCAGGCAATGATTGAATCCTGAGGGGTCTGACTTCATTGGTGGATTAATCCAGCTAATGGACTAATTAATCCAGCTAATTAGTTCATTAGCTGGATTAATCCACTGATAGCTGAAAAGACTGCTGGGAGGTGAGACCTAGTTGGAGGAAGTAAATCACTGGGAGCATGCCATAGAGGGGTTTATCTTGTCCTTCTCCTACTTCCCAGTTGCCATGAGCTGAGCAGCTGTCCTCCTCCATGCCTTTCTGCCATGATGTTTCTGCCCTGAAGCTGGCTGACCATGGAGTGCATCTTCTGAAACCATGAGCCAAAATAAATTGTTCTTCCTCTAAGCCATTCTTCTCAGGTATATTGGTCAGAGTAAGGAGAAGCTGACTAACACAAAGATCCAACAAAGAGGAACATCTCAAAAACCAATCTCCTCTGAGTGAACTGGTTGTTAATGAAGAGGGTGCCCTTGGGCCTTTTGCTGTCATTTGGGGAGCATTTTGGGTAATAAATAAATAAATAAACATTGACACTTGACAAAAATTCGAAAACCAAATATCAAAAACAAGGGGACAAAGGAAAGGACTTTAGTTTGCTTCCTTTGAATCTGAACACTCTTTTGCCCTTTATCGGGTGCCCTGGGTGACTTTGCTGTTGTATTTTACTGTGTGAAGAGATCCCAGCTTTCCCTGACAAAAATAATCCTCTCCAAGAACCATCTCCCAACCTGACTTTGGCAAGAGAAATGCTGAGAGAGGAGGCTTTACTTGGGTAAAGCTGTAAGTAAAAGATTGGCCAAGATATGACCTCAACTCATAAATAACTATCTAGATCAACTGAAGCCACGTCAGCTGGTCACTGAAGAAGCAGCTCTGGGGCCGCCTGGGTTTTCCATTATGAAATATGGTATCTTGATCTTTTATTTCTTTCATCATCAAGGCTGATATAACTTAAACTGAAATTGTGAAGTCCTCCATACTCCTGGAGAGACGAACCTATTAGGTCATTTTCCAGGCAGGGCATGTGATATTCTGGTTAGGTCTATTCTGACAAGTTCTATGCTTTGTTCTCAATGCACTCTGTTCTGCCTGTGCTTAAAACAAGCTTCCGCCTTCTTAGGGCTGCTTATGAAATGAAGAGTCAGCTGTGATTTACGCTTCTTTGGGGTTTTCTTCATTAGGTGCTTGCAGTTCTCCTATATCTCTTTAAAAACAATTTTGAGGGGTCATTTCAACTTAGGGTAACTTGCCAACATCCACCCTCTTGGCTCAGAGGATCTATCCTGCAGCATGAGTGCCACTTGAGGACAGCATCCACATTGGAGATGGCTGGCACTGGTAACCTGTCCCACCATTTCACTGATCACTAGTGACTCTGCACAAGATATCAGAGGTGCTGCTCATGGCAGGCCCTAACAGAACCATTAGTTTCCTATGATTACCTCTCTGCAGGTCTTGGAGTAACCAATTTCCCCCTTAAGAATCAATTCAAACACTTTGCCAAAGTATGGGATTTTCCGCTGGTCAAAGTGTCAATTCAACCAACTATTAGCATCGTACAATTGAGCGATGAGTCAATCTGTGGCCAATTAAAAAACACTGGGTGGAGATTCCTACACATAGAAGAGTTCACAGCCGTGAACTTTGAACTCTTTGACTTTGGCTTTTGCATTACTACTTTTGAAAGGCCATGCACAGGTCTTAGGAAGATGAAATCCATCAAGCACATCTCCAAAAAATTTCATGGAAAAAAAAACTCATGTGGGAGAATTTGGGAGGAAGCTCTATCAAACTGTACCGGATAGAACATCAGACCAAGTAGAGGACCTGGAGCTCTGCAAATCCATCCCCTCATTTTCATGATGACAAAATGAAGCATGAACCAAGACCCTCCCCACTCTAAGGCATCCTTTAGTTTGCCTAGGTTGGGAACAGTCTCCTTGGTAAGTCAGTCTCCATCCTGCCCCAATCCTCCATTCAAGGAGAACCTTAAAGATCATCTTGTTCAATAGTCTCTTTTTATACACAAGGAAAGTGAAGCTGAGAGAACTTAGGGAACTTTCCCTCAGGTAACCTGGCTAGTGGCCAGGAGAGCAGAGACCAAACCACAGTCACATTCAAGCTCCTCTGAGCCATGAGAAATCAATGCCTAAGTCTTCTACAAACTTTGTGCAACTGGTTCTCAGCATGCAGCTGCCTTGGAAGGATCCTCCCAGGAAAGCTAGATGGCATTTTGTTGCTTAGTGTTGGGCAATGGTTAGATGGAATAAATAGTTACTGACTGACTTGAAATCTGTTAAGATGGGGAAGAACTGTGTGTTTTCTACATCTGGTTTTTTACTCTGGTCATTTCAAATTAACAGAAGGGAACTTGACTTTGGTGTAGAAAATGTCTGGGGCTAGGTACCCCTAATTCCAGTGAGGCTGATCACATAGAACTTGAGTACCACAGGGAACTTCTCTAAGCATCCAAACACAGAAAGTCACTGCCAGAATCTAGACCTCTACATAACTTAACCTTAAAAAAATCATGCATAAAAAGTTGGGTGTGGCTTCTACGTTTTTCCTTTACTTCTTTTTCAAGATGAGTGTTTCCTCAACGAAAGCTTCTTGAATAAATGAGACAGTCATGACTCCACGATCATATCTGTTGTGCTAAGTGGCATCAGGATTTTACACTGCAACGTGGAAGCAAACGGAAAATATTGATTCAGGAGTCACATCTCAAGGCCTTTGGCTATTATCTCTTTAGTTACAAAGACCAGTGACCACGTCTCTAAGGACATTCATAAATCTCTGGTAGAAAATCAACAGGCCCAGGAGTTATGCCATTTCTTTTGTGTGTGTGTGTTTCTGGCAGATACTGATGATTACTTACTTGATATCCAACAAAACTACATTTTTTTTTCTTTTCTAAGGTGGCCGTGTGCCCAGTGACACACACACACCTTCCTTGTCAACTTCCACTTCTGTTACAGGCAGGCTATGAAGCAGTTCTGGACAATGAGATACAGGTGTCAGTTCCTGCACAGAGTTTCTCTGACACCCTCAGCCCCCAAGCCCCAAAAGACAGTCTTGTAAGAAAGCTTTTTGCCTTTGACTCTGGCTGTTTCCCTTGGATGCCTGGAGGTACAGCAGCTTTCAGTGGAAGAGCAGAAAATTAGAAGCTGGTCCTCGTTGTGTTCCTGAGACAGCTGTACCAGCCATATTCTGCCTGATTCTGATTTCCTTGTTATGTGAGAAAAAACGGATTCTCATTTGGTTATGTCTCTGTGGTTAAACTAAACATAATTCTAATAGATAAAGATCCATTTTGGCAGTTTATTCTCATTATGCAAAACAGTATTGGAGTTTGTTAACAGTACATTAAGGAGACAATGCCCACTGACAACAACAGCTTTTATATAGGGAGGATTCACTGTTGTGCTAGGCACTGCTAGGCATTTTCCACAGTATATTTAACCTTATAACAGCCCTCTGCCTTAGGAATTCTCATTAGCATTCCTATTTTACAAAAATTAAAAAAAAAGAAGAAAGAACACCAGACTCAGGGTGGTTACTCGGAACTGTTCATTACATCATACTCTAAGACCAAAAAGGAAAATCTAAATCTATTTCACCAGAAAAAATCGTCTGTTACAATCAGTGTTTTTCCACTTTAAACTTTCCTGTAGGCACCAACCATAAAGAAGAAGCATCTATGATCATACAAATTTACCAAGGGCTTTCTTGGGGCAACCCATATGCTTCCTCCGGGAGCTGTGTGGACAGAAAATGGCGTCCATCAGAGTCTCTGTCTCATCTCTGCTACCTACCCGCTCCCTGCCTCTTCCTGGTCTCTATGTCTGGGTGGGTTGCTGCATGCTACAGTTTGGATGTTAAATGTCCCCCAGGCCAGGTGTTGAAGGCTTAGGCCCCAGCTTGCTGCTATTGGGAGGTGGTGGAGCCTGTAAATGGAGCCCAGTGGGAGGTCATCTGGTCATCAGGGTCCTGCCCTGGATGGGGATGGTGGGACTCTAGCTCCTTCATTTTCTTCTGTTTTACTTCTGGGCCTTGTAGTGAGTGTCTCTGCTCTGCCATGTGCTCCGGTCATGATGTACCTCCCCCACCAGAGGCCTGAAAGCAGTATGTCTGCCTGGTTGTGGACTGGAACCTCAAAACTATGAGCCGAAAGAAAATTTTGCTCTTCAACAATTGATTCTCTCAGGTATTTGTTATAGGAATGGAAAGTTAACATACTGCATATTAAAAATCTGAGCATTGTTTATGTAAAGTTTAATTAAAAAACTTTTTCTTTCAGGTCAGTTTTCACTTGCCCCAGAAAAAGACTTTATGGGACTGTTTTTTCAACTCTTTTTCCTTCCCTCCCTCCCTCCCTCCCTCCCTCCCTCCCTTCCTTCCTTCCTTCCTTCCTTCCTTCCTTCCTGGGACTGAGCCCAGGAGTGCTTAACCACTGAGCCATATCCTCAGCTCTTTTTGTTTTATTCTGAGAGAGTGTCTCGTTAAGTTGCCGAGCTGGCTTTGAACTGGCTTTGAACTCACAGTCCTCTTGCCTCAGCCTCCTAAGGTGCTGGGATTACCATGCCTGTTTTCAACTCTTCTTGGAGAAGCAAAAGAACAAGCATTCAAGGGCGGAGCTTCCCTAAAACTGTCTTATGGAATACAGAATCTTTAAATCCAAAAGTTTTCTTCTGCAATTTATTATGAAGTATGGGAACATGAGAACATTTTGAGGGAAAACATCCTTATTTGGGCAAATAGGAGAATTTTTTTCTCTTGCTTATTGTTAAACCAAAGATACTCAATATGTACTTATGGACTAAAAGAGGGAATGAATGAAAGAGCAAACCACCATGGTTTAAAAAATTAGCCTTTCTGGGTTGAGGGCGTAGCTCAGTGATAGAGCACTTGCCTAGCATGTCCCAGGTCTTGGGTTCCATCTCCAACACTGCAGCATCAACAAGAGCAAACAAAAATAATGTTCTATAATATTCTAAAAGGCTGGGATACAAGCTCAGTAGTAGAGTGCCTGCCTAGCAGGAGTGAGGCCCTGGGTTTGATGCCCAGCACCATGCCCTACCCAAATTAAATAAATAAAATACTCTACAATTTGGAAATTCAGATTTTCTAAAATAGTTTCTACAATACTAAAATGTTAATGTTCATTTATTCCCCAAATCATGTTACATGCTGTGTGCATCACACATATATAGAGTAGCTTTAAAATATTTAATGTTTCTATTTAAAATTCATGTTGCCATCATTTCCAAATATTATTCAAGTAAGCCTCTAGAGATCCTGTAGTTCTTGCTAAGATTGGAGTCCACCGGAATTCTCAATTATTTGAGTCTTCTTTTCTTATGGACAAGCCTTGATCATATCAACCATTCCTTTAAAGATTTCTAAATTTCCTTAAAGCCCTTATCAGCTCCCAGACACGGCCATATTCTTGTGTGACTACATTTAGTTTCAAATTTTCTGTGCTTTTCTTCTCTCCCTGCTCCTAACCTACTGAATTCTATATTAGTAGAAAATAGAACCACTCTCTTTTGCCTTTCTCCTGACCTTGGGTTTTAGCACATTATAAAATTTATGTTAGTTGATGGCAGATTTAACATTTTAAGGCAACACTGATTGTATGTTTTTCTCCTTGACTCAGAAATGCTATTTGTTTGATTATGCAGTTACATGTTTTTATAGGGTGAGGATTTCTGTTCGTTGGCTTGATTATTTTTCCCCAGGTGGGGAATCACAGAAATAAGATTGGGAAATACTTTGTGCCTTCATCTCTGGGGGCATAGACCTGAGACTCATAGAAGACAGAAATGTGTTTCTCACAGCCCTGCAGGCTGGGAAGTCCAAGATCAAGGTGCTGGCAGATCCAGCGTCTAGTGAGGGCCTGCTCCCTCAGCCATCTTCTCACACTGACCTCACATGGCAGAAGCAGCCAGGTACCTCTCTTATAAGGGCATTTATCCCGTTCAAGCCATGGCCCAATCACCTCGCAAAGGCCCCTCTTCTAATTCCATCATCTTGGGGGTGAGGATTTCAGTGTATTTATTTTGGAAAGACACAACCATTTAGACCACGGCACCTTGCTAGCTGGGAGAGCAGGGAAGACACTGTTAGTATTTTCCTATGAAAGTATGACTTAATAATTGGCAGCACTAGTAATTGGTTACTCCTAATAAGCAGGAACAAAGTCGGCAAACATTTATTTTTTACATAAATAAAACAGGCCATCTGTATAATTTCATTACCAGTAATTTAAATATCCATGTTTTCTTTAATGAGGGAGAAAGCTGTGGCTATGGATGCAGTTGAAACAGAAATTATACAGATGAATAGCTAAGATTTACTTAGCATTTATTTTGTTCTGGGCACTATGCTAAGGCTATATAATTTCATTTAATTCTCATAAGAGCACAGAAAGGTTGATCTCATTATTATCCTCATTTTACAGAGAAGAAAAATCAAATCTCAGAATAATGAAGGAAGTAGTCTGCTCTCACATAGCTAGTACAAGAGTGGAGCTGGGGTCTGAATCCAGCATGCCCCAATGACTACACAGCTTCCCTAGGTGTGACATGGGGCATGACATCCTCTTGCGCAGGACCTTTCATCTCGATATCAAAGTAGGAGAAGACTGGTAGCTGCTGACCTCAGATTCTTATAGGTTGGTGACCTCATTTGAACCTGGTACTAAAAGGCCAATGTCATGTGTTTACTTTTTCTCTTTCCTAGGTGGCATAAATGTCTCTGTTGAAGAATGGAATGGAGTTGGCACATGGAAGATTTGATGTCAATCTAGTCTTACTCCAAAAGCACATCCTATTAACAAGAAGTCTGAAGAACCAAACTTGTATATGAAAGTTAGGGCATTACCATTACCAACACAAATAAATGAAAACTCCAAGCTACTTCTATTGAATCACTTCAGGATTGGGAAAGAGTAAGAAATTGATTTTTGGCTCACTCCAAAAATATAACTATCCAATAGCCTAGGGATATTTTGAAGTAATAGATAATACTCTGTGATACAACTCCAAAGTTGTTGAGTAAAAGCAGGAGAAATATATGTTTTAAAGAGGTATTTTCTTTCCGTTTCAATTTTCAAATTGAGAATGAAATCAACTTAAATACAAAAAAATGTCAATGCAATAGTTTGATTATAGATCAAATCACAGAAAGATCAAATAATAAATTTAGAAATACGAAGGGACTTCCTTTTTCCCAGGGTGGAAATGCCCTGTTTTACTATAGTGTGTGCATGTGTGTGTGCATGTGTGTGTGTGTGTGTGTGTGTGTGTGTGTGTGTTCTCACGCACTCTTACTTTCTTACTTGGTTCTCTTTGAAAGCATATTTTGCTATCTTCTCTCTTTACATATATCTTAAATATAAAAGGCAATAAATATTTGTTGATTTTATTAAAATTTCACCAGCTAGAGGCAGAAGAGAGAAAGCCTGCCCGGATGCATGCCTTGTGTGAGTTAATGTGAATCACTTTTGCACAGACAGGGCTGAAAAGTCTGGCCTGTGTGCACTGAGCCACTTTCCACCCTGTAACAGAAATCCACTTCCTCTGACTTTGAAGGCGAAGGTTGAACATTCTTTGAAGACGTTCCCTCAGCAGAATCTTTGTCTCACCTTCTGTGAACTAGGGAGCACTGGGAAAAAGAAGGTGCATTGCTTTTCTAGGTTGTAGAGAATTTCAGGTGTGAACAAGCTCACTGCTTGCCTGAGGTCATACAGTGAGATCCAGGCTGAGGGGTGACTCAGTGTTGGCTCCCACTTCAGCTCAACTCCCAAGCTGAAGTTCAGGTTCTTGATCACTCGACACACCACAAGCTTTTGCCTAACTCATTGGTCTTCAAACTGTGCAGTGAATCATGGCTCATGCACTAGAGGGGAGAACAGATGTCACCATGAGATTCTTATTGTCTGCTATTTCCCAGACATGTGCACATCAGTAACCTTAATGTTGCATGAACAAAGAGTTTTGCATTTCATATTAAAGTGGGAACTCAAATACTCGTCTCGAGTTGACATTCACATTTTGACAGCATACGGCTGCTTTTTCAGCATAGGAATTTGCTTCAAGGTCCTGTTGGTGTCTTCTGAGCTGCAAATGTGGTCACACTCTAACCTTACAGGAGATAATGTCAGATGAAACTCTTAGAGATATCTACATGTCTCATTTAAAAAGCACATATAGCCCCAACACCTGTCAGGACCAATGGAAAAGCTTTGTACCTGTCAAGACTCCATTAGTGGAGCTATTTCTACCATCAAGGAAAAGCAGCAGCATCTTCAGCAGAATGTAACACAGAGTAACAACCAGATTACAAATACTGGTCTGGCATGGAACCATGAACCACAGATTAAACAGTGAGTCCTCAAAGACAACTCTCATGCATCGGCACATCGATTTCCTCTTCACTGATTTCATCTTAAAGATGTCACCACATCACTCAGGTACTGGGATAATGATAGATACATTAAGCCCATATTTTTTTAAGCCAGTGTTTTTTTTTCTTTTAGCCAATCTTTTTTATTTTTTTGTCCGAAGTGACAGAATGTGAAAGAACTAAATGATGATTAGAATAGGTTCACATGTAGGGGGTAAAGTTTAAAAGGAAATCCTCATAATTTTTTTTTTCTGAAATTCTTTGCTGTATCCGGTCAGCTAAAGTAGAGCATCTGATTGAAGGCTTCTAATTCCTTTTGAATATAATTTGGAGCCATTTGGTTAATAAATCATATACAATATGTAAAAGAGAATTGAGTGTTGATTCTTGCCACCCATACGTTTGGCCCACATAATTCAACAATCCTGCCCCTATGTTAAGATAAAATGGTCTATTTGATGCAGTAAACAAGTTACAATGTGATTCCACTGAGCCACTCCTTGGGCCTTCAGTGCCTACCCTCCTGAAAGCATGTGAATGTCCTCCATATTCTGCAAATGGAGAAGGATGAAATCTTTTGATTCTACAGGGAATGACTTGCCACTTGGAACCACAGAGGGAAGAGATTCACTTCATTTTCCCATTTCAGTGATGAGTGTGAAAGGAAATTCTTTACTCTTTCAGGTGGAGATCAGCTTAAGAATAACTGTTCCTAAAATAAATGTCAATATATGCAGATACTGAACAGGTAGGATAATCAGAGAGGAAGACGTAGGCACGGAAGTTAGGGCAATGGCCCCAAATGGACTACTCTGTAGAAAATGTTCCAAACATTCCCAACAGTCCAACCACCAAAACCCTTTGACCAAGATAAGTGGAAAAAGGGAAGACAGCATGGATCTGGGTCCATTCTGTAGTCCTCTGAGCTACAGAGAATTTCAATAGCAAACTCCACAACAAACTCAACAGCAAAAAGGTACCAACCAAAATGTCCACAGGCCCTGCCAAGTCACTGTTCAGATACCTAATTATCAGAAAGAGGCCAATAGTTTCAGTATTCTTCTGATACTTGATTAGCATGAATATTGAGCTCCTGTCCTGCAGCCATATAAGTCCCTAGACTTATATAAGTCCCTAGACACTTCTCTGGCAACCCTCTGTTGGGACCCCTGTCACTTGGGGAGAGCTCTGCTTCTTTTGGTCTTGCTTGAATAAATCTTACTCTTTTGCACTCAGTCTCTACTGTCCATGGATTTCATTCAAGTTCGCAAGACATGAACCCAGAAAGGAATCACTGGTGGTCTGCTGGTGGTGGTAATACAAATGGGCCCTGCCCACCACAATAATAACAGCAGAAAATCTGGTTTCAATATGTTCTTACTTGTTTGGGAATAAAATATCTCTGGAAAGATGTACACAAAACTGGCAACACAGGGGGTGGCAGGGTGAAGGAACAAGGAGCAGGGAGCTAGTGGTGTGGGAAAAGGGTGGGAGGGAGACCTTATTTGGTCACTTACACACTGAGTTTCTAACCAATTTTGAAAATGTAGTGTCATCCCTATTTACTCTCTTAAAAATCTGTGCAGGAAATAAGGGGACAGCAACAATACTAAAACTTACTGAGCGCTAATGATGTGCCAAGAAGTCTGTTAAGTGCCTGACATAAATTATATCATTTGCTTCTCCTGACAACCTGTGTGGTAGGTACTACCTCCCTTTCAAACACACCTAACTGAACCACACACACTCTCCAGAGGTGTGTCCGCTGGAGTGTCCGGTCGTTCCAAGTCGGAGGCAATGAGTTACCTTTTATAAAGAACATTAATCTTTTAGGACCCATGCTCTGAGTTACACAATTCTGGGACTGCATCTGCAATAATTATTAATCAATAGAATTCTAGAGTGATCTAATATCCCCAAACAAAAACTAGAGGTTCTCACAAACAACTCATATCAAGTTTAAACCAGAACTGGAGTTTCTTTAATTGGATAAAAGAGACTCCACAGAACCAAGTGTAAGTGTGGATCTTGCTCTTTACCTTTAGGTGAAATTATTTTACAAAGCTTCACATTGACCTCTGCAAATGCTTCATCCACTGTGTAAAGGTCAATTTGAACCATCAACTTAATTGGATTAAGAGATGCGGATGATTAAGAGGCTTCTGGGTGTGCCAATGAGGGTATGTCTAGAAATGATGGGCATGTGGGATAGCCAACTGAAGTGGAGACTCTCCCTAAGCGTGGGCAGCACCATCCAATAGGATGGTGGCTAGGATGGAACAACAATTGGAAGAACAAGGGAGCAGCAGCAGATGCAAGCTCAATTCTTCTTGAACGGGGGTTCTCGACTGGTGCTGTGCTCATCTGAGGATATCAGACCCTTGCTCTTTCACTCTTCCAAAGCAGACTCTGCCAGTGATTCTCCAGGGAGTTTCTAGAAGCCTTTGGTCACAGACTAGGGTGGCACCATTGATCCCTCTTGTTCTGAGGCTTTAGCCTCTTGGACTGTGCAGCTACTGGTTCCTCCAGCTCTCCAGCCTGCGGACGACCATTGTGGGCTATCCAGCTTCTGGTTACGTAAGCCAATCTAATAAAACCCCTTTTTATAATCATACTTCTTGCTGACTCTGTTCCTTTAGAGAATCCTAATACACACTGCTCTTATATAGTAACAGCCAGAGGACTATCCTCCTCATGAATGACAGCTGCTCATCAGCACTTGCTTGAGCCTCAGGTCCAGGCAAAGTCTGTGTGTCTCTGAACTTTAAAGATGAGGCCCAGGCCCCCTCACAGATGCAGCATTACAGGAAAAGGACTTCTTTGTCTTTCCTCTTTGCTTTGGAGCTTGTTTGCCAATGTAAGACCATCAGTCCTTATTCCTACCTGCTTCTTCCAGAATTTTTTTTTTTCCTATATTCATTGTTTTAAAAAAGAAAGAGGGTAAGAGTGGGATCTTCGTCTTTGCTTGGAGAAACCCAAACTCTAAAACTTGCTTCTTCAAGTCCTTGAATTAATTTTAAGCATTTGACTGTGATAGTTGGCTTCTGTGGTGTAGTAGAAATAATTTATTCTGCAAATTTGCATCGTACTGTTGTTAAACCCACACTCCCTCTGAGCATTTACAATTTTAGCCAGCCTAGGAAAGATTTTTGATGCCAGTCGGTGTAAATAACATTCATTTCCACATGATTGCGTGGAATGGTTTTCTTTATCATTTTCTGTTGATAATAATATGAATTGCTATCATAAACAGGGCACCATCATTTTCTCCCACTGAATTTATGATTAGATGGATGCAGAATCATCCTACTAAATTTTATGTTGTAAGGACCAAAAAGACTTTGAAAAACTTTTATTTGGGGGAGGGGGTGTTTAATATCTCATCATTATGATTTTGCTGAAGGCTTTTTTCAAAAAAAAATTTTTTTGTCGTTGTAGATGGACAGAATGCTTTTATTTTATTTGTTTATTTTTATATGATGCTGAGGATCAAATCCAGTGCCTCACACATGCTAGGCAAGTGCTCAGCCACTGAGCTACAGCCCCAAACCCTTGCTGAAGGCTTTTGACAACCACCCTTTGGTAAGTTAGAGAGCACTGTATTAATTTTAAATTTGCCTTGAGAGACATTTTGAAAAGGAAACCAAGACAAAAGTTTGTGTACTGCAGTCTAGCTGTCCCCACTAACTTCATGTCCACACCAGAATGGACATTCATCACCTGTAGAAAATATGTCCTACTCCATTCAAATAGACATGACAGGCATTTCTATCACTGTACACGTAGGTGAGATCTGAGAAATTTCACACGAATAAAAATGATGTAATGACCTAAGAACAAGCAGGTGTCTTTAGGGGCCCAACTATTCTCTCATCAGTGCAAGGTTTTCTCTACGTGTGCATGCATGTATGTCTGCAGCTTTACAGATGTTCTAATATTATTTAGTCTTGCTGCTTCTTACAGATGCTGAGGCAGAATTTCAGGGAAGGATATCTGCCATGTGGTGCTGAAATCTGAAATACTACAAAAAGTAAGTCAGCTACTGTCATTTTTTTGAGCTGCAATTTTTCCACTATGAATTTTTAAATGTCTTTACGGAGGAGTTTAGAAAGAATTACCATGAGTTTCATGAACTTCCTTGGATCAGATCAGAACTCTGACATTTGTGGAGATAAGGGATAAATGTGAGGTAATGTTACCTACAGGTGACAAAGCAGATGCTGCATCCCTTGCCTACAGGGAGTTCCCAGCTTGTCTATGCATGTGGCTCTGGGCTCAGAGGCTGGCAATCCAGTGGTTAAAAAGTTGGCACAAGCCCTGGTCACTCCAATTTAGCATTAGTTTCAATTTCAAATCAAGGACAGGGTAGTGGTGGCTACAATACAAATCAGGTCAAAATAACAAATATTTATTGATTTAAAGACCAAATGACATTTATGTGCTTAATAAGTTAAGGCTCAATGGGCTGATATCAAACCTGGAGTCAGGCGCCTCGAGCCCAGTGCCTCACACATGCTAGGCAAGTGCTCTGCCACTGAGCTACAGTCCCAGGCCCTTGCTGAAGGCCCTGCAGTGATGCGGCAGGTCTCAGCTGTGCTGGCTGCGCTGACTCACTGTTCTGGGTACTTTATTTTTGCATATATTACGTCATTATTCCATTAATCCACCCCAACCCTCAGAGTTAGGTATTATTATTATTTATTGCTATTATTATTATAGAGTTACAAATGAGGGACTCCAGGCACAGACAGTCAGCTGTTCAGAATTAACATAACAGTGAAAAAACAGGCCACTGCAGACACTGAACTCTATCCTGACCAAAGGCCATCTGGAATTATTAACCAGCCTTCAAGTTCCTGACCTTGAATTAACCTACACGAGATACCTGAGGCAGAGATGGCTAGCTGTCCTCCAACATCTATGCTTTTCTCCTTCCTTTAATAAAGCAACTCCTGAGTTTTAGCTGGATACACCGATGGCCAGCATAGCATCCCTGACAAGAGCCAGGTGTGGCCAAGTTCTAGACAATAGCAGGACCGGAAGTAATGGGGACATCTGCTGGGTTGTATTCTTAAAAGGAGAGTACACCCTCCACTTCCTTCTTGATTTCCTGCTACATAGGATGTGAATGTGATGGCAAGGGCCGAAGTAGCCACATTACACCATGAAACACTGGTAGAACAAGGTAGGAGGAGCTTAAACACCCTGGAGGCATGTGGACTTCTAAATAAAAGAGAATTAAACTTCCACCTTATTTAAGCCACTGCTATTTGGGCTTTAGACAGCCATCTAACCTTTATAATTTATATAACAGTTTATCATTTAAAGTCTGCTCAGTTTATAGGGTGTAAAGAGTATCATAGTTTCCCAGCTATTTTGTTGTTGTTGCTTTCTTCTTTTTTGTAATGCTGAGGATGGACATCAGGGCCTTGTGCATGTTAGGCAAGAGCTGTACCACTGAGCCACACCTCTAGCCCACCCAGATAGTTCAAACAAGAACAAATGAGAATAGAGCCATAAACAACCAAACCACAGGCTTGAAACCTGAGAAATTTCCACAAGTGCATTTTTATGCACAATGGGAACCGTATTATTTAATTTGTATATCTGGTCATACAGTCCCAGGTTCTAATATGTGCCCATTATGTACATCTGCCAACACCTGATGTGGGATTTCTTAACCTCAGCACTGTAGACATCTTGGACCAGAAATTCTTTGTCTTAGGACCTGTCTTATGGGCTATGGGATGTTTAATGGTATTCCCAGCTTCTACCTACAAGATGCCAGTAGAACCTTCTCCCTAATTAGGCAATTAAAAATAACACCAGACTCCGCCAAATGTTCATGGGACACAGAGGATCCCAGTTGGGAAACATCCATCTAAGGCTGCAAGTTGCAGACTTGGAGAAAGACAGGACTGACGATTCAAATTCTAGTAAGGATACAGACAGGTAGGTCCTTAATGTACTTGGAATGATAGTGGTGCCCTGGTGATTACCAGGGGCAAAGAGCATGAACTGATTCTTATTTTTTAAATGAAGAAGTTCACTGAGCTTTCAATAAGAAAATTCACAGGATAGTAAAAAAGTCATAGGTATAATTCTAAGCACATTTAACTATCCGTTCGACTTCCTTTCTCCAAGCTTAAGATGGAAATAATTGCCTATGTGAAGTTTAAAAAAAAAAAAGCACTATTTTAGTGTGTGAATAGTGTTCTTTTATAGACATTCATGAGACTAGAGAATCTGGCTCTGTCAGAAATGAGACCACTGCCCTTTTAAATGTCCTTTAGCATTTTTATGTTGCTGGCACCATATCTACAAATGTGTAAATATTACATATTTATAATAAGTGAAAATCATTTGCAGATATTTTCAAATATACAAACTTTTTTAGCCCTACAAGTCAAGTTCTTCTTCCTTGATTCTCCCATAAGACTTAGCAGTGACTCTATTTTGATGAATAGAAGGCTTTCTACCTTTCATGAGATCAGCGAATTCAAAGTAAAAATAATTTTGGAAAACCTTTTTCCTATTATAAAGAATGTGGAAAAATATACTGTAAAAAGGCACATCAGTATGTCACTGGTCCTGAGATGGGACTCCAAACAAGGTGAGGAAAAAGTTGTCGATTTGCATTTCTTCTGAATCACTATACTCATCCCCAGCACCTTTGGCGTAATTAATGATTGTCAGGGCGTGGGAAGCCTATCAATTTGATGTTCATTTTCATCAACATAGCAGAAGTAATGCCCCAAGGGTAGGATGGAAATTATATTATGTTTTAATTGAGAGAATTCTCTCTTTGCTGATCTCTGGAGTGGGTGGAATCCAAGACATTTCTTCTCTTCCCTTTCAATATATATGCTTTTAAAAGCTTAGCTGATTGCTGCAATCCATCATTTCCAGCAACCAAAAAACTCTCTTATTTCAATCTGAGAATTCTGATCATTCATAGAGGGGATTAAGGGAGGGTCTGCTCTCCACAGGAAGAGATCATTTTAAAAAATGGAAGTCAAAGGTGACACAGTGGGTCATCTGTCCTTTACCTAATACACTGAAAAAGAAAGAAAGCTGGACATTGTCACAACTACCTATATCCAAGAATGTGTATAACCAAAGACTAGTGTCAGACACTGAGAACTCTCATAGAGCTCAATTAATGGCTCAATGAAGAGTTTTAAAAATGTCCTCCATCTTTTCCCTCCCACTTAAGTTCACTTTACCATTACTCAAGACTTTGAAAAGCAATCTAGATACATTGTTCTTCAGTGAGATTCACTCAAATGTAAAACAGTATTACTTTTTCTTTCTCCAGGATGCAAAGCAGAATATTATCCAACTGCACTGGGAAAAGGTTTAGTTCGTTTTTTTTGTTTAGTCAATGGCTGGGTTCAGGAGTGATGTGACCACCTTAACAGGATGGGCATCCGCATCCACAAATCAGCCCGTTCACAGCAGATGGCACAAAGGTGGTAGTTATAGTCTCTGAGGCAGCTCAGCCCACCTGAGGGAAAGTCAAAGGTGGGGGCTCCAGGCTTCCTTATTGGTCAGACCAATATTTCAATCAAATTTCTGGTTGTGACCCCACTGGCAGATGATGAAATGAACTCAGTGAGTCTCAACCAGTATTTTTTTAAAAGGATGAAATAAAATAGGATAGATTAAAAAAATGCCAGACATTGTTCATGCATGAAAATTGATTCAGTCCTTTATGTGCCTATGTTTTCTTTCCTTCATCCCTCCCTTCTCTTCCATTTTTCTCTTATCGTCATCACTGACCAATTTACCAAATGACCTGTTTCTATCTATTCTCCATCCTCATTAGTACACACATACGAACAGGTGTATTTGACACTAGATTTTGTCCAAAAAATTGAAAACCACCAATTCAGCACATTGTTCTATTTACTCTATTCTGAAAAAGATCTTAAGAGTCCATGTCTACTGAAACCAAAATAAATAACGAATTACTTTTCCTAATGCAGATTTAACAATTCTTCTTTTAGAAATTTTTCTTACTCCCATTAAATTCAGCAATGTGAATAAAATGAGCTCAAGCTGGTGACCATCATCAAGAGGGAAAGAAAATCACGACTTTGCTAGCCTTCAGTGGATCGGAATCACTCCTAATTTTTCAGTTGCACCAATACAGGCAGTCATGTTGGAATCCAGCTGTTAGCAAAATGATTTAGAAGGTGTCGGGGACATAGTGTGCGAGGCACAGAGCTGATGTGGTCATCGTGAGAACGTCAACTGCAAAATCCAACCAGACACTTTTTTTTATCTTCCTTCTAAGCAGAGAGGAGGTTTTTCAAATGATCAATGGATTCCTTACAAATCGCTGTATATGACTCCCCGAGACGCTAAGAACTTAACAAAGCCAGCAATGTCATGCAGCGTGAGCCAGCAATGATTTCCCAAAGGTCTATCTGCAAGTTTACCCCAGTTCCCCAATCAAATGAAAATGACTTAAACGCATGCACAGCAAGCTGGGCACGCACATCCTGGTTGGGTTATTTATGCACAACAAAACAAATTGAGTTTCTCCAAATGGATGCAGTTTTCTCTAGTTTCATTTCTTGTTGGCCATAACTTGTTCCAGTATATGCTTGTGCAACTTTGAAGAGGGGCCACCATCGCTGGGTAGCAATCTGCACGTTTCAGCCAACCAAGAATTTTCTTCTCTTAAACTCTGTAGTCTCTTTAGCAGACATTTCTGTGTAAAACAGCAAAACCCTCTTAGAGATTCTGACCAGGGTGCTCCCACCTGCCCAAAGGACATAAACAGGTACATGTACACATGTGTGTGCACACACAGTAGTGAAAATGGATATAACCGGATCACTTGTAAAGGTTGCTCCTCTGTTCACGACCCTCTGCCCTTCACCTTGGTATTTTGAGTTTTGAAGCTTGCATCACATGGAGGAAACTATAATTCAGACTCACTCTCTGGCTCAGCACTGAGTGAGTAGTCAACCTCACAGCTTCCCAGCGAACCTGATAAACAGGCTAGTTTATCACTGTAACTTATCATCTCACTCCCTGTCCCAGCAAACAGCCACTGCCTGGCTGAAGAAGGGCAGAGACAGGTCTAGACGAGATCCTCACCTACTCTCTTCTGGTGGCTACCACACGTTTAAAACATGGAGCTCAACGGATTTAGGTAAGGCAAGTCTTGAAAAATCTATGAAGAATCTACATTTCCTCAGATATCATGGATCACAACGAAAATATTTTTAAGGATATTTCAACATCTGAAGATAATGAGAAGTGAGTGGGGAGGGGTCTCTGTAGCTGTGAGGCAGTCTTGAACTGGGCCCTTCCGGGGTTGGGCTCAACCTCCTTAGTAACCAAATTTTGAATGGTGTCGGACTTGGGAAATTTTTCTGAGTAGGGGAGGCAGAGCAGTTCCACGTTAGGTACTACTTCCAGGAGTGAGGCAAAGGCAAAGAATTCCTCCAAAATTCACATTATGTACCAGCAAAAGCGGGCTCTTCTGACCGTCAGCATTGGATGCACATAACAAATATTTAAGAATTCCATTGTAAATAATGGATGTTGTTGTCTTACACAATATAATTTGGTATAACATTCAGAAAATGCTATCATTAGTGGTTTTAGGACTATAAATTCCCTCTTCAGTGGCAGTACTGGCAAAACCCACATGCACAATAGCCTCCAGGCACGTTTTGTTAGCATCTGTTAGAGTAATTTGCAGTTTTATTGGTGAATTCATGGTTCTCTGACATAGCTCTTTATAAATAATGCTGGAGTGATTCTTGTGTGAAGCTAAATTCATCTTTCTAATGAAGGCATTCCCTTCTCTAGAAGAAATTCTAGATAATGAATTTGTCATTTAAAAAAAATTCTGACTCCAAGTTCTATAGTTTTCTCAGCCCTTCTTTTTTTTTTTTGGTATTAGAATGAGTTTTGTAGTCTTTTTTCTATGAGTAAATATCTATTCATTTTTAACTGATTAAGAACAAAACCCCAGAATTTCAACCAAACATAATAAAACAGAATCCCTCTTTTATAACTTAATAAGGAAAATAAACTGAGAGAAATATTTGGAGGCTCATCTCATCTCAGGGCCCCTGGGTGACTGCCTCGTCACAAGAGCACTCTTCCCAGGGATCCCATACTGGCTTCTGGCAGCTGCTTGAAATGCAACTTCCTGGGGAGTCTTACTGATCACCCACTTCAGCCCCTTTGCAAACCTACTCTTTATATTGCTTTTTTTTTTTTTTTTTTTACCCCCATGATGTTTGCTATGGTTTAAATGTGTCCTCTAAAAGTTCATGTGTTGGAAAGTTAATCCCCAAATTCATTTATATATGAAGATGGGAACTTTGGGAGGTAATTAGAATTAAATGATGTCATGAGGGTGGGGCCCCCATCAGGGCATTAGTGGCTTTATAAGAAGAGGAAAAGAGAGGCAAGCTGAATGCTCGATCCATTTTACCATGTATTGCCCTCTGCCATGTTATGATACATCAAGAAGATTCTCAGCAGATGTCAAGTAGACGCTGGTGCCATGCTCCAGCCTCCAGAACTATGAGCCAAATAAATTTCTACTCTTTATACATTACCCATTCTCAAGTATTTTGTTATAGCAACAGAAAACGGACTAAGACAATGTTAGTATATCATAGATACATATTTATATAATACATATTTATTGTCTGTGCCCACTCTAGGGTATAAGCCTTGTAAAGACAGGGCCTTTGGTATGTTCACTGGTGTTTCCTAGGACCTTATAAAGAACCTGGCACAAAACAGCAGGTCAATAAGTATATGTGGAATGAATGACCATCTTTTCACTCAGTGGTATATACACCTCACAAGCTTCTCACACTGCTCATCACATACTTAATGATACTTAGAGCCTTCTATATTTAATCCTAATTTCATAACATGTCCATAACCTCTGTCACTGATGGAGAAGAATGAAATAATCCCCGGGGAAAGCCAACGAACCTGTCTGCAGCCACTGTGATGGCTTCACTAAGAGACTCTCACGCTAGGAAAATGAAATAGATGCAACAGAAATCCAAACGCTTGCTATCCTTCTTGATATAACAACTGAAACTGCCCTCTGTCAGCAGCTACTATTGGATAGCTATGCCCAAGTCAACAGAACTTGGGAGACAAAGGGCGTGGAGGACCAGAATCAACAACTCTTCTGTCGCATGCTTTATTTTTGACAGCCAAGGTTGAGAAGATGGTGCGAAGTTCTTCTACGGTAGCTGGTGCTCTGAGAGAAATTTAATTAATTAATTTCCCTTGTAAGGTTAAACAAAAGTGACCACCACCAAACATCAATTCGCCTGAGTTTAGCAAATCCCTAAACTGAAAGGTGGTATGAAGGGATGTTGGTCATATTTATATCTCATGAGGATTTCAAAGCTCTTTGTTAATAACTGACACCATACATAGCCTTAAAATTTCTGAAGTGACTACCAAAATGTGTTCACTGGTACACAAGATGTTTAGAGCCTCCGACAAAGACCTATCCTGTACATGACCATAATTGTTATGATATTTATGACCTATAACTCAAAACATCATTAATCTTGTTTATTCCATTCCCTAACATCTTATTCGCTCTAAAAAATTCAATTTTTTTTCTTTATAAAAATTGTTTAGAGAAGAAAAAAGACAAGTGAGGAAAATGAAACAAAACAAAACAAAAAAACCAAAAAAAACCCCACAGCCACAATTCACATTATCACCCAAAGACAATTACTATGAACATGTTGGTGAACCTTCTTTTGCTTTTTCATATCTAAATGTCTTTTCTCAAAAAAACATTAATTACTATGAAAGGCGTGTAATCCAAAGTGAGTCTTAGTACGACACCAGTGATGGTATTTTTAAAATACCACATTTTCGAGTGATAAAAGTAACAGTTGGGAGATAGACCGGAGTGCTTTAAAAATTAACATTTTTCGTAAAAATGAAAAACAATTTGACCAAAAATAGTGTCCAAAATAACTTTCACATACCGAAAGCATGCCTACACGTTTAAAGCCTTCGTAAGGGTACATGTCTTTTTTCTTTTAATTCTTTTTGCTCCCCCCTCGCCGCACCCCCAGTAAATTTTCCCTCTGCTTTTTTCCCTGGCAACTGCCTATACAGTACAAGCAGAATTAGTGAGCAAAAAATAATTGGCCTGAGTCATGTTGCCACAAAATGATTACCTAATATCCACGTCACCTATTGATTCCTGCCTCCGCGCTGCAGAGACCAGCAGCCAGAGTTTGAACGTAAATCTTTTTTTTTTTTTTGTTTGTACATCATTCCATCTCAGGGCTACCCCACTCTCTATCCCGTTTCCTGGCCTCCTTCCCATTCCTATCCTATAACTGACTTCACCGATAACCTTATCCACCCATTCATGAATCTTTCAATTGAACGACCCCAGCCTCATTCCATTGAAGTTCAAAGTGGCTGATGGGAGTGAGTCATCCCTAGATACTCAGCGCGGGAAACCAGAATCTGCAGCTTGATGAGTCATTTTGACTGGAAAGCCCCCGGTGGGAAAAGGTACCAGAGCCTGCACATCTTAGAGGAAAAGATCATGAAATGGGCAGGCGCCAACACACAGGCTATTAGAACAGCACTCCTAAGTCAGAGTACTTTGATATCTTAGGGTCAGTTCTATGTTCCTAACATGCCCTCGAGTTTTTATCCCCAACATTGTCATCTCTCTCTTTTTTTGTATCAGGGATTGAACTCAGGGACTCTTAACCACTGAGCCACATTCCCGGCCCCTTTTTGTTGTTGTTTTTTAAATTTTTTACTTAGAGACAGGGCCTCCCTAAGTTGCTGAGGCTGGCTTTGAACTTGCGATCCGCCTGCCTCAGCCTCTGAAGCCACTGGAATTACAGGCGTGTGCCACCGCTCTCGGCCCCAACATTGTCATCTCTTTTGGCTCAAAACACCTTCATTCTGCTGCTTTCAGTTCTACTGTATTACTTATGTCATATTTAGATATGGTTCTGCCCAAGTTGACTTTGTCCAAAGCTGCAGGCAGAGGTGGAAGTTGTGAAGGTCCAGAGAGATCTGGTGTCAGACGTTTAGCATGAGAATACCCAAGATGATTTCTCCTTTGTTCCAAATTGAAAGAACTTATTGACATTTTCTGATTATAAAAGTAACATGTGCTTATTATAAAATGGAAGTCCATAAAATCTAAGTAACAACCACTTGAAACTAAACCGAGTAAAGTTAACATTTCTACATTTTATCCTTTCTGATTCCTTTTCCCTTGTGCTTACATTTTTACAAATTCATCGGGATTTGTAACCTGATTTATATTCTCATGAACTCTAAGAAAAACTCATGTAGCTTTAGCTTCTAGTTGGCAGAGCTCACTGAAAAAAGAAAAAAAAGCTAAGAATTACTCCCTTCTCTCTATTTTTGAGTAGTTCACTTACAGATTGTTCATTATGGCTCCAAATTATATTTGTAAATGCCAAAAAAATTCTCAAAAAAAAATTTGACCACAAAGGTTTTCCATTTTACTCTTCTTAACCTCTAAAAATCATGAAAGTAATGTGAATCAATGGAAAACATAAAAGTCAAACTAAAAAAACAAAAGGACATCTCTCACTTCCACCCTTTCTATTTTTTCAGTGGGAATCACCATTCAGTTTATCGGCCAAGAAATTACCTGTACATACACAAGCATATTGTGTGTGCATAAAAGGTACTGCCTCTTAAAAAAACGGGATCACGTCATGACGTCACATACCTAGTGTCTGCAGCCAGTTTTTCCTGTGTCTTGGACATTTGTTCAATGAGTTCTTGTCTATCTTCTTCATTCCTTTTTTTAATGGTTGTGGGGTTTTCCATGATACATGCTGTTATTTCACCTGTTCTTACCTATTGCTATTTAGTTTGTCTTCAGGTCTTCAGGCTGCAAAGCACCTACTTTAGGAGTATTTGTTCAAGTCAATTCATAGGTTGAATTAACAGCAGGGAACATCAATGTCCAAGTTCACAATGTAACATGGAGTGTTTTACTTCTCTGTAAGGTAGAGAATGCTTTCCTCTAAGTATTTAACATAAGTTAGAGTATTTAACATAATTCTTTCCTTATGGAAGTCCCGCAATGGCTTGTAGGGAAGAAAGTTGGGATAAGATAGGATACAGAGACATTTGAGGGTAGGCAGCCACGGGCAGGAACAGTGCTGTGCAGGTGGCCATGGCCTCTCTAGCGCCCACCTCTGCACTCATTTCCTCTAGAGGCGGGAGAAAGTGCCTACACTAGGGAGGTGTGGAGCCTGGCGGCTGAAAGCTGTTTCTCTCTTAGTGTGTCAGAGACAACTGGAAAAGTGTCAGAACACAACATGCGGGATGTTATTTCCCAAGCAAGAGAAAAGTGTCATGCATAATTTTTTTAATAACTTGAAAGAAAAAAAACCCCCGATATTTCCATTTCATGGATGGCCGCAACAGATCTGAGTTCAAATCTCTCCCACGTGGTTTCCCACAGTATTTATGAGAAGCTGCTATGTGAACTGCTGCACTATTTAGATCAAAATATAAAACTGTCCTTCAATTACATAATTTTCATTTAAAAAGAAGCTTGTTTTCTGGGCGTGGTGGTGCACACTTATAATCCCAGCTGCTGGGTTGGCCTAGGCAGGAACATCACAAGTTCAAGGCCACCCTGGGTAACAGCAAGACCCTGGCTCAAAATAAAAAATAAAAAGGGCCATGGATGTAGTTCAGAGCTTGAGTACCTCTGGCTCAATTCTGGCTACCTCAAAAAAAGAACTCATTTAGTAAGTGTTCTTGAAAACACTTGTTAGATCAAAGACGGGGGAATATTCTACATGAAATAATTCTAATTAATTCCAAACTTCAATATGGAACTCAATGACAGGAAACTTTATGACTGGAAATTTATTATTACTCGATTACCTGAAAACCAGTGTTAGATTTTCATCAGTTTTGGGTTTTCACATTAAATTTTATTTTGTTCGGTTTTGAGACAAGGTCTCACTTTGTTGCCCCGGTTGGTTTTGAATTCCTGTGCTTGAGAGATCCTCCTGCCTCAGCCTTCCAAGGAGCTGGGACTACAGGTTGTTGCCTTGGGCTTTCACATCAAACCATCCGAAGGCTTCTTGTACCTCACTGTTACAGCTTCTTTGGTGGCTGGCAGAGAGTGCTGAATCTAAGTTGAAAAAGTGAACACACAGTAGCCCTGCAGTCTCTCCTGCCATAGGAAACCGTTTCTATGCTCACTGGTTAGTGACCAACTGTATTTGTAAAGGGATCCACTTTAGCTTGCAGCCCAAGACAGAGCTGTGTTATAACTGAAGTCCTATGAAATCTCTTCAAAACATTTAAAACTACAGTTCTACAAACAACATGGTCTTCCAACAACATACTTTCTTTCATCCAAGATTTGTTGAGCAACGATTTGGGGTGCAAGCTTCTGAGATAATGGCCAACAAGAAAGTTTATGCTCAACAAAAAAGCTTGTAACTGAGCCAGAAGGCTGACAAGAAAACAGGAGACTGCAAATACCTAAGGACATCAAAGGAAGTGCCACCTGATGTGGTTCTGGGATTCTAGAAAATGACTTCTAAAGAAAGCGGACTCCTGATTAAAAAAAAAAAAATTTAAAAAAAAAGGTTGCATATGGGGACAAGGAGCATGTGCATGAGAAGATTAGACCTTATCATGGAGACAATGGGAAGGCACCAGGGTCAAAGACACGCCGAGACCTGCCTTCTGGAAAGATGAACCTGGCTGCAGGATGGAGAGGAGGGATCAGAGGGGTTGACACTGGGGCAGAGAGAGCAGCCAGGGGCTGTGGTACCGTGAGAACCAGTGATGGAGACTTGAATGAAATTATTGGCAGTGGAATTGAATGAAAAGAACACACTTAGAAAGATCTAGGAGACAAATCCATGTAGGAGGCCATGGTAATGGAATGGAAGGGGAGAGCGAAGAAGAGGTAATGACAGAAGATGGTGGCGGAACAGCCCTGATGCCCCTCCCTAGGTACCACCCTGCCTTTAAGCTTCAGTGCCTCACTTCCCACTCCTAGCACCTACATGTATTTCCCAAGGACTACTGAAGACGTTGCCTGTGTGGTAGGCCAGGCTGTGGGGGTATTCACTCTCTTGGGAGTAGTTTTAACCAGTGACTGTATAAACATCCCAGCCCTCTCATCTGCCAGGCAGGAAACTCCCAAGTGTGTATCCTACATTCCTAACCTACCCATAGCTCCCTCGTCAGCTTTCTGTCACTGTGACAAAATACTAGAGAAAATCAACTTATAAGGAGAAAAGGTTTATTTTGGTTCATTGTTTAGGTTTCAGTCCATGGTCACCTGGCCTCATTGCCTTTGGATCTGTGGTAAGGCAGATCACCATGGTGGGAGTGCACAGCAGAGGAAGCTGCTGACCTTATGGCAGCCGGAAGCGAAGAGAGAAACAGGAAGGGGCTGGGGGCCCTTTTAGGGCCTGTCCCTAATGACCTCAATTCCTCCCACTAGACCTCACATCATAAAGGTTCACCTCCTAATAGCACCACAGGCTGGTGACCAAGCCTTCACTCATGGGCCTTTGGAGAACATTCAGGATCCAAACCATAACACTAGGGAAATTAATCTCCAGTCGTCCATGTTGGTAAACTGTTGTGTAACATTCACTTTATTGACCGTCTTGTTTCCCTGGCTTGTGTCCCTGTGCCTTGTCAGTACTCCTGCTCTCACTTCCTAAGAAATCTAATTGCATGCGAATCTTCTCCTGCTTCTGGAGGAACTCACACAAATGACGTCGGAACTTAGGGCTGAGCTGTGGTAGGTACTGATGACATTAACAGCTAAGAAAAACAGGCAGGGAGGGTCTTCATTCATTCATGAATTCCTTTTGGAGAGGAGGTCTGTGGAGAGTGACAGGTAGGAGAAATGATGAGTTCAGCTGGGGACCTGCTGAATCCAAAGGAGCTCCAGGGACCTCTGTGTGAGGGGTCTCAGCAGAACACCCGGGGGTGGTGCGTGGAACCCAAATTTAAACAAATGCAAAGAATGACCATCTTCTGGCAGTTCTGGTAAACATCTCTGATTTCTGAGTGATAAACTCAGAAAAGTAAGTATCACTAAAGGCAACTCATTAAATGAGAGAGAATGAGGACCGTCATTTCATTAGCTCTATATCCAAAAAGGACCATGGTGTGATGTGGGGGTGTCTTTCTTTCTCACCGAGGGGAACCCGTCTGGCCTACATATGGAAACACAGAATGGATTTGTCTGAATGAAAATAGATAGTCTAGTTTGCGAGCGGAATGACTTTTCTATTTTTTTTTTCCCTACCCTGGTTACCGGAGGGCAGTTGCTGCCCTGAAAAGGAATAAACACAAAGAAGAAATTGCACGAAATGAGAATATGTATTTTTGATAGCAAAGGAATGGAAGAACATATTGTATATATAGAAAAGGCCTTGTAGATTGAATTAAGCCAGTTCCAAACTGAAGCCAGGGTCACTACATTGCAATTTTCAAACAAATACTCTCCATCATCCATTACACATACACAAGAATTTGGCCTTTTATAGCCTGATTCATTCTCAAGGAGTCTAAATATTCTTGCAAAAGTAAAAACACAACCATAGGCACTGCCGAGGCCTGATAAACAACAGCATTTGGAATATGTTATGTGAGCATCTACGTGTTTGCTCTGTCCAGAATAAGATACCAGACCGAGGCCAAGGTGGCCACAGCCCTGGGGGTCATCTGGCCTGGGAAATAAAGTCCTTAAGCCAGATTTTTTTTTTTGGTACCGGAGATTGAACTCAGAGGTTCTTGAACATTGAGCCACATCCCCAGCCCTTTTATTTAGAGACAGGGTCTCACTGAGTTGCTTAGCGCTTTGCCATTACTGAGGCTGGCTTTGAACTCGCGATTCTCCAGTCTCAGCCTCCCAAAGTGCTGGGATTACAGGCATGCACAACCTCCACTAAGCCCAGCTAAACCGGATTTTTTTTAAATTTATTTTTTAAAACAGAAGAGTGCATTTCAAGTCATGGTACACATATAGGGCACAATTTTCCATTTCTCTGGTTGTAAACAAGATAGAGTCACACCATTTGTGTCTTCACACATGTACCTACTGATGTCCACCTCATTCCACCATCTTTGCTACTCCCATGCCTCCTCCCTTCCCCTACCTCCCCTTTACCCTGTCCAAAGTTGCTCCGTTTTTCCCATGCTCCCCACCCCCACCCCATTATGGATCAGCATCCACTAATCAGAGAGAACATTCGGCCTTTGGTTTTTAGGGATTGGCTTACTTCACTTACCACCATTTCCTACCAAGCACCTATATGAGAGTGCTGATGCCTATTTTTGATATCAAGTGACTCAACTCTTATGCCATATGGGCAGGGGTAAAAGAGCCTCCCAAATAATAACTCCCCTTCCCCTCTATCTTTCTGGATTTTTCTAGATACTCCAGGTGAGGCATCTAAACTGGATACTAAATTCTCCAATTTACTTTAATTTTAGTTAAAGTTTTGAGAAGCTCTAACTCGGACCTAAAGGTGACAGTGCTTTCTGAAAGACCTTGCTCTACAAACAGCTCAACGGAATCAACTACTTTACTTTGGAAAATATCCACACTAAGACAAAGCCCACTGGTGAGGCACAGATGGGACCCCTTGGATCAGATGATTTTTAACCCCAAATAACATTACCTGCACCAGGAAAATCCATAACTGTAAAACATTCTTTCTAGCCAACAACTGCAGACTCTATCTTAAGGAATGCTATAAGCGGTATGGAAGAGTTTTCAGATTTGAAACACAACAGAAAGTGGATATAACAATCTAGGTGTCCTCAGTTAAGGGCCACCTGCCTGTGCTACAAATAGAAATTCTCCTGCAAACTGCAAGTTGTATAACTGAAATCTACAGTCATCATCATCACCATCTTGGTATGAAGCTCATATGCACCCCTACCAATGGCCAGGAGGTGAGCACCAGGCCATCTAGACACACTTATTTGTAAATAAGTCAAGTGGCCTTGACAGATGCAGAAATAGTGTCATTAAGTACACAGCTTGATGAATTTCCAAAAAAATTATCTATACATGACATTAGCAGCCAGATAAAGAAATGGAACATGTAGCTACCTAGAAGCCACTCCTATGCTGCTCCCAGCCACCACCCCTGCCCAACACAGTGCCTCTGGAGGAAGACTTAGGGGGACTTGTCCCTTCCCTAGCTCTCAGAGCAGGTGGCAGAAGGTTAGGAATACATCCCTTAAATTAGACTCGGATTTACCCTCATTGCAAACAGGGCCCTACAAAGATCAAAAAGAAACTGGAGATGAAGTTATTGAGCCATGGCAGATGGCAGGAATCTTGAAATAGAGGGGATGTGGAAGGAGCTTGGAGACCTAATCTCCTACTGGAAAGTAGGCTAGGACTAAACTCACATTCTCCTGAATCCCAGTTTGGAGCTTTCTCCTCTGCATTGCTGACCAGATCACCAATAAGTTCAGTATGTTGCATTTTATGTACTTAACCAGATTTTTTTTTTTTTGGTACTGCAGATTGAACCCAGGGGTACTCGACCACTGAGCCACATCCCCAGCCCTATTTTGTGTTTTATTTAGAGACAGGGTCTCACTGAGTTGCTTAGCGCCTCGCGCTTTTGCTGAGGCTGGCTTTGAACTTGCGATTCTCCTGTCTCAGCCTCCCTTTAACCAGATATTTTAACAGCTTTGTAAAAACCATTTTTATGACTCAGGTGAAGCAATAAAATCTCCTGAGGTCTTGCTGGGTGCATGGCAGGCGCACACCTGTAACCCCAGTAACTCAGGAGGCTGAGGTAGGAGAATTATAAACTTGAGGCCAGCCTGGGCAATTCTGTGTGGCCCTGTCTCGACATAAAAAAGAAAAGGGGCGGGGGATGTAACTCAGTAGTAAAGTGCTCTGGGTTCAAGCACAAACACAGGAAAAAGAAAAGAAAAGAAATCTAAGGTTCAAAGTAAGAGAAATATTTCAAGTAACTATGACATTACCAGGCATTAAAGGAAGAAAGAAAAGACACTAATGGAATAATACACAATCAGAATATAGTAAGAAACAGTAAATACTTATCATGTAAATTCTTTAAAATGTCTTACTTAAAGACTACTTTCTTTTCCTAATTAAGGAAGGCAGACCATCAGTAGTCATTAAAATGCCAGGTGCTAGGAATGCATGTGGGAAAATGCCAGGGCGGGTGCCTTTCTGTTCACTAGCTGGTGACACATCATCTGGCTTAGTAGGCAGCATGGTGGGACAGACAGAGAGAGAGAGACAGAAAATGCACTGTGCTCTCCTGGGCTGGAATTCCTGCGCTGCCACTTGCCAACTCGATGACTTGGAACAAGTTATTCGAATCATCCAAGCCTCCGTTTAGTCATCTGTAAACTGGATAATTCCCATGTCTCATTGAATTGTTTCCAGAAGTAAATGTGATAACAGAGTCCTGAGCCTGACAACTTAGTAGATACTTGATGACCATACAGAGTGAATCTGTGTCATCCAAAAGGAGCAGAAGTTAAAGATACACAACAGCACCTGATGTTCTACTGTTTACCTACGACTCAGTCTGAATTTAAAAAGCATCTGCTGTATTTGAGAAAGGCTTGAAGAGAACACTCTGCTGAAATCTAGGATGATTTTGTATCTCTGTGTCTGTCTCTGTCTCTTGGTGCTGCGAAATCTCAATACACAGGGAAGTGATAGACATGTATTAAGACTTATCTTTCAAGATTGTCTCAAAAAGGTCTTTCTATTTGGCCACAGCAGGCTGAGGGTTCTTTCAGGTGCTACTGGAATGCAAAGCATCATTTATTTAGATTTCAGTAAAGCAGATGACATGGTGTTACTTGGATTAGATTAATGGGCAGAGAAGAGAGGAAAATGGATCACGAATCGGCCTGGGAACAAGGTAGACAATTCTAAACCAGTTTTTTGATTTAAGATCAAATCCTGACTGACGCACCTAATCCTGAAAGGAACGCCATCTCCCCTCTGCCTACCCAAAGCAGCTTATTTTTGGAGGGGTGCTTGTGTTCTTTTTTTCTTATTATTAGTAGGCTCTAAATAATAACAAAAATATTTTTTAAGGTAAGTTAGAAAAGAATGGGGTATAGATTTACAAATACAATTGCTGATTTGTTTTCCATCATCTAACTCCAGGCTCCATCTGAAATAACAAACAGAAGCCACAGCGGCTCCCAACACCATGAAAGAATCCCATGGAGACCCACATTTTCCTTCACACCCACTCCGGTTATATTTTTGTTTTTTGGCTTAATACAGAGCAAACATACTGTGACTTCAAAATCATAATAATGCAGAACTGAAGCTTCGTGAAGCAATAAGGAAACGTACTCTTATATGGTTACCTTAATAGCCCTTCTTTATTCAAAGGTGATGGAAAGCATAAATAGCTGTAGAAGAAACTCTAATGGGTCTATTCTTAATACAGGACGGCCCCAGGTGCCTTGAGAAATACCTGACTTCAGAAGCTTTCTTCTATTAAGGTAAATCTTGTACAAGTGAGACCGCTATAAATTAAACAAAGTACATGAAATTATATATAGTCTGTAATTTCTCTCACTGACAACAAGAAAGCTCTTATTTCTTTTGTAAAATTGCCACCAGCAACACCACTGCCCAGGGTGCACTCTGTGATCCATTCATGGCATTAAAGGTATTTTGTCTCTACATCTCTTTAGCAGGAGGTAACAGTGGTTTTTACTTTGTGAGTTTAATAAGGATTCCTGGGTTGGTAGTGTAGCTCAGTAGTAGAGAGCTTGCCTAGCATATGTATGTGAGGCCCTGAGTTCCATCCCCAGCAACACACACACACACACACCCCTGGACTCCTGATATTATCATGAAGACAAGTGACCATGTTAGGTCTGGGCTCCCAAGCATTCTATGGCTCTTAGGAAAGTCAGTCTAGAATACTGGCAGCAACCGAGGCCAGGACACCGTGAAGCTCTGTGTTTATTCTGTTTCTCTGCGTCGGTGGCAGCTGTGAGTTTCAGATACCATCTGCCGAAGGCAAATGCCTAGTTAACTGTGCTATTCTTGATTTCTTCATAGTCCACGGTTCTACCACCCTGATCCTACTCTGCTCTTCCTCTCGCTGTGTCCCTCTTTCTCCATCAGGCCTGAAAAAGGGTCACAACACACTGAATCCACCAGGGATCCCTCCAGGTCAGACTTTTTCCACCTGAAATGATTCTCCCATTGGGTACCTCCCCTGTCTGCCTGCTCCCTGGCTTTACTTGCAAGGTACCTGGGAGAGAATTTCATCCCATTCACAGGCTGATCAGCCTTCCATTGCTAGGAAAAGCTCACAGTTTCAGAGGTTTTGGTCCATGGTCACTGGGCCTGGTTGCTTTGGGCCTGAGACAGCACAATACATCATGGCAAAAGGGCCTATTCACCTCATGGTCTCCAGGAAGCAAAGAGAGAGAGAGAGAAGGGAAGGCAATGGGGTCCCAGTATTCTCTTTAAGGGCCAGCTCCCAATGACCTAACTCCTTTCCACTAGGCCCCACCTCTTAAAGGTTTCCCAACTCCCAAAAGTGCCACATTGAGGACCAAGCCTTTAACATGTAAGCCTCTGGGGAGGGGGACATTTCAAATCCAGACTATGGCAGTATATATGGTTATGCCAAGATATATTGTTGAAATATGCTGTGTGTTTGCAGCATTTGCCAGGGATTTCTTAGACCGGCACAAGCACAGTAAGCCTCATTACTTATGGTCTCTATCAATTGGGAACCTAAGACAATTCTTTGGGCTGACATTTATCTTTGCATTTTCTGTAGAAAGAAGAGGTTTGCTAAGTAAATAAAGAGTAGAAATAATATTTTAATGGCAATGTTTAAACTACCTGGGAAAAGAGTTCTAAGGACCCCATGGCTTTCATTTATATACTAACAACTAACAACAAATTCTCTACCTGGTTGTCTCCTTCCTGGCTTTTTCCGTTCTGCACAGCTACTATGATGCCCTAATTCATCCTTTTTATGGCAAAGCCGAGCAGTCTCCTAAACCAGCTGACTGGGCCTGTCTACTTCTCTGGCCCCCTCCTCCTCCTCTCTACATCAGCCCTCACTGATGATGCTTCTCTAAGACTAGAGACCCCTGTCTTTTACCATACCCTCCAACATTCAGCCATCTGCTGCTCAAATGGTCTTCCAAAATTTTCTATAAGTATCCCCAACTCTTTTACCCCAGAACTTTGAGATCTCAACTCTGTAGCTTCAAGTTCCTTGTTCCCAGCATTGGATTTAGCAAGAGTACTAGACTAAACATCGGTCCACGATATCTACCTGAGAGCCTAGAGACCAGATGTATTTCAGGATTCAGTTTTTCTGATAGGAGGATGCTGATTCAGTACATCAAACGTGTTTCAGGTAGCATCCAAACAGCACTGGAGCAGCACTTCATCAAACATGTTGCTATTTCTCCAAAAACACATATAAATTCCTTCCTTGTTGTAATATAGAAATAGCTTCCCGTTATGTTTGGCCACAGAATAGTTTATTTAAAAAGCAATTTTTTTTTTCTTTTTTGCACTTCAGAATTGTGATTACAGGATTAGGGAGCTGTAGTAGGTTTACCATGGCCATATATACTGCCCAGATTTTAAATAAATACATTTTCTTTAAAAATCTTCATATTGCAAACTTTGATTAATTCACATTGGTCTTCTCCATAGTTAGACCAAATTACTGAGGCTTTTCTTACCAGACTGTGTTCAGATACTGAGAATTTCATGATCACAAGTTTGCCCTAGCATTTACAAATTTTCCAGTTTTAGCTCTATTTCTTTTTTTTTTTATAATTTTTTTGTTTTAGTTGTAGATGGACACATTGTCTTTATTTTATTGCTTTGTATGTGGTGCTGAGGACCGAACCCAGGGCCTCACACATGCGAGGCAAGTGCTCTACCGCTGAGCTACAATCCCAGCCCCTTAGCTCTATTTCTAAAGCATTTTCACCTTGCTATGAAGAAACAAAAATCTCCCTTCAGTTGTTAATTTTAGCAAAATGTAAGTGTGTAATAATCATTTTGGTTGCCTTCTGCTTAAAGAAGGCTTTTCTGGAGAAGGATTGATTATCCTTAGCAGGATGGATTTACATTTTTAAAAATCCCAGTTACGCTGACCTCCTATCTCCCCACCCCCCAAGTAAGAGTTAAACTTTGAAGTGTGAGTTTACTTAACGTGTAACATAAGTCTATTCAAGCGAATCATAGAAAATAAAGCTCTATGCACAGTTAAACACATACTAGTATCACTCTTCTGAACGTGACCAATAAGCCCTTCTTTAAATACAGCCAAACCAAACACTATGCTAGTGATGCAGGGCCTGTACATACATCATGGGATGCTGGCCATGTGGGTCACAGCACTCTAACAGGCAATTCCTAGGCAGTTATTTTGACATTAGAAAGTCACAATCCATCAACTTAACAGCAGGGCAATAATTTTGGGACCAGGGAGATGGCTATTCAAAATGACACTGTGGGAGGTAAACAGTAGTTCTAAGAGCCCTGTTTGCGAATGAAGACGTAAACTAAGCGGAATTTCTTTCCACCTCTAGAACCAGCTATTATGTAATGTGCTCTTGTGTAAGCATGTTATTTCTGGGGGTTGAATAGAAAAGCTGTGGCTTCCAGGCAAAAAGAACATGCAGGTAGGTACCTGGACCTGGCTGGATGCATGCACATGAGAAGAGATGGATTTCCCATAACAACACCTCAACGTGTGTCTAAACCATTGCTACTGCCCTGTGATACCCCAGGCCTACATTTCAAAAGATGTAAGTTACCTGACTCTGCATAATGCAAATTAGTCAGCCCTCCAATGTCCTATGATATGGGCCTCCTTGGGGATATGGAAAACACTTGAATTTTATTTTAGGGGGTTAATGGGCCAACAACCCCAGAGTGAGCCCTTCGGTCTCCCACTCTGTTCTCCTGGACAAGGATCCTCTTCCACCTGCCAATGCTTCTGAGATTCTGTCAACAGCTGGGAAGGAGTAACAGCTGGGAAGTTCCTGGCTGCAAGGCTGGTGATGGGACTGGGGTGGGAAGTGGGGAGGGGGTGTGGACTACAGTGACTGGTTCTCTAATGTTCTCATTTCACAAAAACCCCAAGACACACACATGAACCCTGAGGGGTAGCCATGCTACTGATAAAAGGACAGCAGCACATCTTTTCTTTAGCTCTGGAAAGGAGAAATGAATGAGGAAGAGTGGGTAAGAAATTACATACTGATGGATGAAAAAGCAAAAAAGAGCTTTGGATGGATACATGAAGATATCATGGCTAGGAAGAGAGATGGAATCTGAGTGGCGAAGATTTTCTTGATGAACTGTTGCTTCTATGGAAACCAAAGTGGTCTCTGTGGCAGCGCACACCCTGCCAGGGTCACGATTAGCCAGGCTGGGGACTAGTGTTCTTTGCACAGCCCTTCCCTATCTTGCTGCTTGCCCGAAATGCTGACAACATGTAAGGCAAATTATTTTCAGTTTATACTCTGCGATTTTAAAGAAAAAGAAATTCACTATATGGTCAAAATACCAACAAGTAAGAACAATCACCTCTTAAAGTAAAGATGGAGAAGTTATCACCATCCACATTTTATTTTAATATATGTTTGTGGCTGTTTAAATAGTGTTTCTCGCTCTTTTCAAAAACCTCCCTTCACAGAAACAACTAGAACGCATGAGCTCAAGTATCTGAAAATTCACACATTTCAGAAAAGCCGTTCTTAAACAACCAATAGAAGAACAAAGTCAATGCTGGTTCCATACCTGGAGCCGATATTCTTCCGTGAAGCACAGACTCACTGGGCAGCAGATCTTTTGAATTGGAGGTGAATGGTGATTGTCTAAATGTGTCTTCTGAAAAGAAAGGGCTGGGGGTGGGGAGGAGGAGTGAGGTTTAGTAAATTAAAGTTATTTAAGACACCCAGAGCATCTGGCCCCAAATATATACACAAACAATATTGCACAAGGTGTTGTTCTAAATAATGTTCAAAGACAATGAGATTGTATTTAACACAAAGAAAGATAAGTGCCATCTGTCCATTCTGCCTATTGGCTTTATATTCAGGATGCACAGATTAATCATTACCTTTGAAACACTGTTGAACCCACTGAGGGGGGCAACTGACCTACTGCCTGGGTCAGAATGAGAAAGGCCTTATCTGTTTTTTTTTTTTGTTTTGTCCTTCATTGTGAAGATGGAACTGCCAGCCCTGGTTCACCCAAAATCTGTTACCTGACCCCTGAGGGATTCTGATCCCCACAGAAACTGCAACCACCACGTGGAACTGGGTTTAGGGCTGGAGGAGCAAACCCTGAGAGCACCTGAGTGACCCTGAGCTCCCCTACTGCCCCAGCTGAACCCAAAAGCAGTACCTGCAGACTCCAGAAGGGGTTTTCCCCTCATACCACAGTGAAGGCAAAGTTTTGGATGCTGCTAATGAAGGGGTTGTAACCCAGTCACAGGGTCAACTTTCCACCCCTCTAAAATAAACTGTAAAAAATTTATGGCAACCACAAGTGAGAATACCGCAGTATCCACCACAGTCCAACCTGGAAAACGGAAAGCCCTACGTACAAGCAAAAAAATTCAACCAGGGGAACCGGGTATTCAGGCGGTGGAAGGTCCATGGGGCAGTAACCCAGCCCAGGAATGGGAAGAGCAGAAAGCCACCACCATCCTGAGGTTGAAGCGCCAAAAGGAGGAGGTAAATATAGCCCAGGGACAGGGGCCATCTGGCGAATGGCAGAGGCAAGACGAGCCTGCAGAGCAGGTATTGGAGCCACAGAGGGGATGCAAGTGCTGTGGGAAGCCCAGGGGAGCAGATAGGAGCTCTTTAAGCCCCACCCCCCAAGGCCCACAGGGTCTCTGATTGGCTAAACCTTCCCAGTAGGCGGGGAAATGCACCACTAAGGGATCCGCCCCCTGCAAACGCATCTGGGAGGAAGAAACGGATCCCAGAGAGCACGTGCCTAGGACTCTTAGGGCTGCTGCTGCTTTTCTAAAAGTGGCACGAGGGTGTGGTCACTATTAATAAATATTAAAAGAGGATTATTAAGATGAAAGTGGAAGATAGACTCTTTTTTTTTTTTAAAGGAAAACATACATTTATGGATAATAGAATTTTCACATTATTGTTAGGCTAAATTTAATGCAACTGTGCCTGGCATACTTTTTATTTAGATCATAAACACAAGACAATTTAAATAGACTTAAAAATTGAAGTGGCTATTTGGGCATAGTGGTGCATACCTGTAACCCCAGCTACTCAGAAGGCTGAGACAGGAGGATGGCAAGTTTGAGACCTTCCTGGGCAACTTAGTGAGACCCTGTCTCAAAAAAATAAGTACAAAAGGCTGGGGATGTGGTTCAGTGGCAGAGTGCACCTACGTTCAATCCTCTGTGCCACAAAAACAAACACGTGAATGACAAAAACAAACAAAAACTAGCTATAGGCTAGGGGTGGGGAGAAGGCAAGGGGTAAGTCTGTAATTTTATACCAAATACCCCATAAATTGCAAGCTATAGAAACACTTTGAAAGACGAGGCAGCAAAGCATGGTGGCTAAGTGCATGTACTGGAGAGTAGTCAGTTTTGGGTTCAAACACTAGTTCCACCACTTTACAGCTGTGTGACCTTTGACAAATTACTTAACTTCTCTGGAGGCTTCACTTTGTCTATAAAATGGAATGATAAGTTATCGATATCTTATGTAGGAGCCATGAGGATTAGGGAGGGTACATGCAACGTACTTTGCACAGCATCTAGCGAACAGTGAGTGCTCAATAAATGGGGACTATTTTGTTTCAACTTGATTCTCTCTCTAGCCTAAAGGGGAGCATAAATTAACCAACTTTTCCACACAAGTTAACAAAAAGATACCGTGTCCTTTGTATCAAAAGCCATTACAAAATGAATGGAGGAAAGACCACTCTGATTTTGAGGAGTTGGTTAGTTGCTGGTTGGGGCAGGGGGCAGTTCAGCTAATTTTCAATCCTTCCATTGAAAATCTAGCTAAGGATTAAGAACTTGTAAGGAGAGGATTGCTAGTGGAACCCCAGTGCGACGGTGCTCATTTCCCACCAGATCGGCTCTGAAGCTCACACACAAGATGACAGTGACATCCTGGTGTCTGAGTGGCTGGTCCACCTGGGAAACACTGCAGGGGGCACGGAGAGGTCAGGCAACAGCTTTTTGCATGATTCTGGCTGTAGAAACTGCCTTGAAGTCTGCAAGTTCAGGGGAGCTCACGGAACTGTCGATCAGAGATGCTTAGACTCCCCTTCGGGAACACCCAAGTGCCAAGAGCAGTCTCCGGAAAGAGTGTCTAGAAATAGCAGTGCCACAGAGAAACATGAGCACCGGCTTCATTTTTACAGTAACGACTATAGTTGTTTACAGCGGCTGCCCTCAGTTTTACAGTAACTGCTCAGGGAGTCCTGTGACATGCCAGGCCCTGGGAACAGAGAGGTCAGCACACTGGCTATGGCTGGGGATTGCAGGGAGCTGGCAGACCAACAACCATCCATAAACAGGATGTGCACAGGTGGCCTCAGCTGTGCAGGAGAGGGGCACAGTGTACCACGGGGCTGGCTGGGCCAGGGAGGCCAGCAAGGGCTTTCCTGTAGGAGCCCACTGAGAAAAATGGAGAATAAGGCTACGGGGCTTCCAAGGAGCTGGGGAACGTGCCCCAGCACTGCATGAGATTACAGTCAGTCTACACAGGTGGAAGAAAGCCCAGTGAGGAGCAGAGGCTGGACCCGAGTGCAGAGACTGCAGCTTTGTCCCAACGGTAGTGGGAAAACTGCAGCATCTTTAGTAAGGAGTTTGGCTTCAGGATGCTCTTTGTGGCTCCAGGGGCAGCAAGGCCTGGGGGACTTGCAGAAGACAGAGCAGCAGTCCACAGAGAACACAGTGATGCTCGTGGCCATTGCTGCAAGCCAGCAGTGGCCCATGCAGAAGAAAAGCTTAGAAGAGAAGGCAGGTAAAGATGACAGTTTTGTTGAAAACCAAACCTAGGGTTTCTAGGTGAAGAGGCTGCTGTGCTATGCGTGAGCTGTTTCTTCCTCAGTGTGGATTGCCACCCATGTGAGGACCAAGCCCTGTTACTGCTGAGCTGCTCGGAAGAAATTGAGTTGGAAGGGAGATGGTCACTGAGTGGAGCAACTTTCCAAATAATTTTCCAAATAACTTTTCCAAATAATCCTGGGGGCTACTTCATCCTGAATAGCAAAGAATTCTTTTCCTGCAGGAAGGAGTCTTCCAAATGTACAAATGCACAGAAGCAGCAGCATTGCTTTATGGGGGCTGAGAAGGAAGAAACTTCTAGAAATCAAGGCAACGTAAGGTCTTGTCTATAACAGGTTAGCAGAGCATCAGGCTCAGGCTGAACATGCCATGAGCCTGCTTTGCATCTGTACAGGGAGGTGGGGAGTGCAATGGGCTAGCAGTTTGGAATTTGAAGGATTAGTTGACTGAGTCTGAGATCCTTCTTGGCCACTTCATTAAGTGACCTTTGTTAAGTCAATAAACTTGCTAGCCTCGGTTTCATCATTGGAAAAGAGGTTCAAAAATACCATCTTTACAGGGGCACTGCAAGCATTCAATGAGGTGTTTAGTGTTATAGTTCTTGGTGCATAGCTCATGCTCCATCAACAATAGCAACGGACACTAAATATCTAGCACTGTTTTAAAGTGCTGTGGGAGGAGTAGAGGAACTTTGGATTAGCAAGAGGAAAGGGGAGGGGAGGAGACGTGGGGAGAGGAGAGATGATGGAATGAGATAGACATCATTACCTTAGGTACTTGTATGATTGCACCAATGGTGTGACCCTACTTTGTGTACAACCAGAGATGCAAAAACTGTGCCTCATTTGTGTACAATGAATCGAAAGAGCACCTGCTGTCATGCATAACTGTTTAGAACAAATAAAAAATTTTTAAAAATAAAGTGCTGTGTGTGTGTCGACTTAAATTAATCCTCACAAGAACCCAACTGGAGGTAGGGTTGTTAATAACCATTGTTATTACCCCTATTTTACTGATGAAGAGACTTAGGCACAGAGAAGTTACTTAGTTGTTTCTGCCCCTGAATTAAACCAGGATTTGCATCTGGGTAGGTTGGCTTCCCTGACCCAGAGATGTTGTGTGGTTTCTTAATTCCTAGGGAATTCTGGACAATATGGATTCATATTGGAACAGATAAAGCAAAAGGAAGAAACAGAGGCAGGAGGGATGAAGGATGTAGGAGCCGAGGAAGTTGAGGGTAGTCCTTTGCAGTTGAGAAACAGAGCAAGTGACAACCATTTTAGTTGTTAGTTCTTTCTAAAATAAGATATGCCCCCATTTTCTAAAACTTCTGCGACCCACAGGCCTGCAATTTTGAACAGTCTCTATGGTCTGTACTCACTGCTTTTGAAGGCAAGCTGGCCTCTCTTAAGCCTGATTGAAAAAGGAAGGGTACTGAGGCCATTAGGTGTTTACAGACTGCCACCCACTTCAGCCCTGTTAGGAAGTCTGTGGTGGCACTGGGCTGCATACACAGCATGAACTGGGAGCCTGCCCTGTACCATGAGCTTGCTGAATGGTTAGTTCTGCCATAACATCGGTTCTCTTCAGCTCTGACCACGTGCTGAGAGGACAGGACATCTAGATGTGCAGCTTGGGACTGAGAATGTGCAGACAGTAACTCATGATGTTTTTTCTTTTCCTGAGCCTCACAGTGTGTGGACAATGGAGAAGCCACCAGCTCTCAGCTGATGCCTGGCTTTGCAGTTGGCAATGCCCTGCAGAAGGTGGTGCTGAGGTTGGTACCTCGCACATGCCGTTCAGTGACTGTCACTGTTGGAAGATGGTGGTGGAGATGGAAGGTTCCAGGAGGTGCCTGATGCAGGATAAACCAGGGCTGCATCTTCCCCAGAGGAAAACACCAAGGGAAATAAATCAGAGTTTACCATGTACACTGAGGCACATTTATACAGGCTTTCACCTGGGAACTTAACTGTTATAGATTACTCCAGCAAAGGAGTCAGTGTGTAAGTGTCACCTGGCCCTGGATCCCTGACTCTCTAGCTGCCCAAACTTTTGTCATTTCATTATAAGAAAGCCCTTCTACCAGAAGGTAAGCTAAGGAAGTGGGGGAGGGGGAGGCAAAAACTGTGAAAAAGAGAAGATACTGATTTCTGGTTAATATTTTTGGTAAAAAGGTGGTCAGAGAGAATGTTGAAACTAATACTTCTTGGGAGAAGGGATTGTCACTTATTTTTATTGAATAATTATCGTCTACCAGGACATATTCTCCTTGGCTGGGGACACAGATAGGGTACCTGGAGGGCTGAGCGAATTCATTTAAATATCCCACAGATATTCAGTAGTACTATCTGGGAGTTGTGGGTTTGGACTGGACCAGTCCAAATGCTCGGCTTCTTTTCCTGTGTTTCATTACTTAGAAAAGATGTCTTACAAAACTTCTGTTTGAGTTTCTTTTCTGGATACGAGTGAACCAGATGTTGAAAGTATATATGTGTGTGTGTGTGTGTCTGTAGAAAATCTAAAGGGTAAGATAGAATGGGGCAGTGCTGTCATTGAGACTGGACAATTTCAGGCCTAAGATGGTACAGGCTGTGGGGTCAACAGCTCAGGGCTGCAAAATGAAAGATTTACAATAAATAATAAAAAAGTCCATAAAAGATTATGGCTCTAAATAGTGATACATTTTGCTAAGTGCCGATTGTGACACAAATATTTCCACCTTTAACATTGAGGGCCAACAGGGAGCTCTCCTTCACGCAGAGCAGGGAGCCCGGCTCCTTAAAGCCACCCCTCCTCGTGCGTCATCACTGAAATCAGAACGTTACAGGAATTCTCATTCTGATGGCAATAACAAAAACCAAACAAAAAGAAAAAGAAAGAGAAGGTGGGGGCAGCATATGAGAGAAAGTTTAGAAAATAACATTATGTTCAGTGATGACACATAGTTTTAAAGGAGCAACATAAAAGACATATTTTTTTTCCTTTTAAAGGATAGCAATACTACTCAGCACTGAATTTGAGAAAGGCAAGGAGAAAGATTCAACAAAGACTGCTCCAGAATGAGTTTTTACTCTGAACTCACTAGGTAGATCAGGGTGGAATACAATATTGCTAAACGTAAAAAACAAACAGTCCCTTAGTGATAATCTGACTTCTATGTGCATACAGGTTGCTTTAATAAATGGGGAAAAAGTGTATTTTTGAGTAAAAGTACTTGATCATCTGTTCAGCTATGTTTCATGTAATATGTAACAGCTTCCAGATTTCTTCCAAGAGCTGGGTGTAAAATATGTCCAAAAGAATTGGGTTAATTTTCCTTTTGTTTGATTTATTTCAAAGAAAATTTAAACACAAGTTCTCTGACTCGGATGTGTCAGAGAAGGATAATGTTGCAAAGGAGAGTTGGAAGAAAGCTTAGTGGGAGCTCAGGTTTGCTCTCTCTAGCAGTCCCTGGGCCATATGACCAGATGGCTGTCTGTGCCCGCCTATGAACAGGGCTTCCTCCTCTCCACTAAGCCCCAATTACCAACTCAAGACACTGCAGTACTGGTTTTTGGTATTGATACACCCTATGATTTCGTAAGAATTGAAATATCATACATTGGCCTAGAACCATTGAATTGGTATTTTAAAACCAGCTCTGCTAGGCATGATGGCTCATGCCTATAATCCCAGGTACTTGGTAGGGTGAGGCAGGAGGAATCAACAAGTTGGAGGCCAGCCAGGACAATTTAGTGAGACCCTGTCACAAAATAAAATTTTAAAAGATCAGGGGTGGAGCCCAATGATAGGGTGCTTGTTTATCATGTGTGAGGCCCTGGGTTCAATCCCTAGCACTGCAAAGCAACAACAGCAACACACACACACAGATCTTAAGCTCTGAGTCACTTAGACTTGCGACACACTCCAAGAGTTGCATCCTGCATTGACATTCTGAAGTGAGCAGGAAGCTGTAGCTGAGACAACAATCTTCCACGTTCCCAGAAGCCACAAGAAGCAGCATGCAATTGATCAAAGCTATGCCAAGAATAAATCTTATACTAGTTCAAAGACTTTCTGATTGTGTGAAACATGGATGTGACTAAATTAAAATGGATACAGGTACCCTCCATATCGAATCTCCACATCTACATTATGAAGCTAAAGGAAATGAGAACCGGAAATGTTGTCTTTGAACAAACTAGAGCTTGCTAACAGCAGAAGATTACAGTCTTTGTTGAAGAACAGAACAGTTGTTTTAAAAAAAAACTTCTTAAATTTATCAAATGAGAAGGATGAGATTGTTTGAAGATAAGGAGTAGAGGACATACTTGGATTAGTTATAACTATCTTCTCCACAGTTGGAAAAGAAACTCCCTAGCAAGCTAGATTAGTGTGCATAGAAATAGGCTCACAATCGAAAGACAAAAACCTTTGTCACTCTTGCTTTTCCATTTTTAAAATGATCAGATAACATTACAGGCTGACTATCCATTACCTGAAATGCTTGGGCCCAGGAGGACATTCTGGAATAGCTGCATATACAAAATGCGACATGTTGGGGATGGAAGCCTAGTCTGAGTAGGAAATTCGTTTGTCTCCTATCTATCTCACACTTGAAAGTGAGTGCACACATTTTTAGTGCTCTCGTGTTTCACTGAGACCTGTCACATGAGTCCAGATGTAAAACTTTCCACTTGGGGCATTGTGTCAATGCTTGGGAAGTTTTGGATTTTGGAGCATTTTGAATTTCCGATTTTTGGACTAGGAATATTCAATATATATTTTGTTTTCAACGTAATTTTCATGGCTAATGCATTTTCTTCACTCTTAGTGCTCATTTAGTTTTTGTTAAATATTACTTGATTAATGTACTATTTAAAAATCTAGAATGTTCTTTTCTCTTTATGTTTCAAAATGTGTTTAATAGTTCTTTTGTATACACGTATATGTTTTGCCCCATATCACTGATGGTATTTGAAGTTAAAAAGGTAATCTAAAATGAAAGAAAACCATTTTAATGGTATTCACGGACCCTGCCCTTCCCTTTTCAATATGCCTCTTCCTGAATGATTTCATTTATTTATTTATTGTAATAAAAAGAACCCTGGTTGGCAGGTCTGGGAATGTTGGGGAAAAGGGTATCCAAGATTAAAAATGAGTGTGAGCCTCTGCCCTGAAGATAACCTTGGCTATCCGAGACAGAAAATTCCTTATTCCAACTTAAAAGGAGCATAACAGAGACCTCCAATGACCCCAGTGGGCTGGGCCTCAAAACCCAGCCATAGATCATGTTGGGCTCACACATTTTCAAAGAAAGAGGGCCTGTAATGAGTAAAACTTGAATTAATCTCATACACTGGCCAGTGTCAGCTGGGGCATTTATCTACAAATTGAGGCTGCCACTGCAAATCCAGTGGCTTTCTAAACGGGGCCTTTGGGTGAGGGGAACCAAGGTCACACCATCATTCACTCCCCACAGGCACCAGGGTTTCTCCTCTTGTTTCTGGAGGGACAGGCAAGCATATGTGCCTCCTTCCCCTCCTGTTCCACTGATGGGGCTGGGCACCTCGGCAGTGCAGAGCAAACAGAAACTGCCCGACGATTTGAAGCTAACGGGGGCGTTAATTCTGTAAGGTGTAAAATGGTATTGTGGAAAATATTCTTTTTTTTTTTTTTTAAGAGAGACATACCAAAGGATCTGGAGTGAATGTATGTTTCTGGGAGGTGATTTAGAATGCAGAAGTGGGGCTGGGAATGGGACTCAGTGGCACAGCACTTGCCTTGCACGTGTGAGGCTCTGGGTTCCATCCCTGGCACCACAGATAGACCAACAAACAAAAAAACAAACAAACAAACAAACAAATAAAATATATATGAAAAAAGAATTGTTGCTTGCGAATTATTCATTCAGGTAAGGGGGAGATGGAGGTTTATTGTTTTATTCTTCCACTCTGCTTTGAAAATTTTCATAATAATAAAAGATCAATAGCAAGAACTGAAGAAAAATTCCAGCCCCGATAAGCCTCCAAACAATAGTAAATGACAGAAAAAGAAAAACCCCAATGAAACAAATACAAATGCTTCACCATAAGCAAAATGCTCAACATCCCTACATTCAATAAATTGAAGGTTTAAACCATAATATATGATTTTAATCTCCTCATTGGTTAAAAAAAATGTGGTCACACTTTTGAAATTCTGTCTGTCCCTCTGTCGTTCCCTCTCATTGGTACAATTTGATATTCAGTTTTTCTGGAAGTCAGTTTGACAATCATAGCAAAAGACTGGAAGACCTGAATGTTTTGGGGGGCCCTTTTATCCTCCATTGTTTATATTAGCAACAAGCTGGGGGAGGGAGTCCTTGACCTCCAGCAACAGGGGGCTCAATAAGAGACAAGGTCCTACACGTGCAAACACCAACTACTATGGGAACACTTGAAGAGCAACACTGCATTCACTGACATGGAAAGAAGTATTTATTATATTGCTAGATAAGAAGCAAGATTATACAACTAAATACACACTAGGATCCAACTTTCACAAGAAAACATACATACTGAAGTAGAAAGAAACTGAGCAAGGCCACACATCACTGATTTCACAGTGGCTCTCTTGGGCCAGTAGGATTGTAAGTGATTATTTTTCCTTCTGTGAGAATCTCTATATTCTCTAGAAGCCAAAATTATCTTGAAAACTTAAAAAACAAAAACTATCAAGTCTTACTGTTTAGGATCCTTTACTTATAAAGAGACTTGGTCTTGTAAAGAGCGAGCTTGGAGGGACGTGGTCAAAGACTCAGGCAAGAATAATTTATCTATTTTATCAAGCTGGGCGCAGTGGTGCATTCCTGTAATCCCAGCACTTTAGGAGGCTGAGACAGGAGAATCGCAAGTTCAAAGCCAGCCTCAGCAACGGCGAGGTGCTAAGCAACTCAGTGAGACCCTGTCTCTACATAAAACACAAAATAGGGATGGGGATGTGGCCCAGTGGTTGAGTACTCCTGAGTTCAATCCCTGGTACCAAAAATAATAATAATAATAATAATAATAATAATAATAATAATAATAATAATAACTTATCTAAATTGGGGCCCTCAGCATCACTAGCTTCAGTTTAAATTAGTCCAGAAGCTATGAAAGGAAAGGCTGCATAAAATACGGTAGAAGAAAACCAGAGCATGTTAGAAAAGAAATATACATGGGCAGTGTTTTGTATTTTCTTTGAAAAATACAATGGCATCTATTTGGGGTTGTCATAAAAGTGGCCAATAGGGACAACTCAACCCTGAGCGCTGCGGGAACAAGCTCCGGTTGCTGAGGCTCTAGCATTCACCCACTGTGGAGCCAGGAAACTTCTGGGGACAAGGAACACAATGCCTGGCCTTGTGAAGGGCCCTGCAGCGAAGAGGCCAGACCCAGCCGCAGGCCAAGGAAGTGAACTCTGCATGTCCGGATACTGGAAATGTCAGCTGGAGGACCTGATCTCCCACAGGAGTCTGATTTCATACATAAACAAGGACAGTGGGCATTCTGCGGAGGTGAGCTGCACACAGAGGAACCTGGTCCTCCCCGCCACGACGCACAAGAGTCACGTGGCTGCTCTACACTGCACTATGAGACGTGGACGCTCCCTGGCTAGCTGCACCAACATGCAAGAGAGCTGTCTGGCCTCGAAACAGAGGCCTGCCTCGCCTATTTTGCTAGGTTTCTAGTAACAACCACAGAGACGCCGTTGAGAGGAAATCCCAGATAAGATCAGGGCGGAAGCCAGCATCTAAAGCCACGTACACCTTTGGGTCACGCCGCCCCTGCACCGCTGGCATAGGTACCAGAGAGCACAGGCTGGGGCTAGGTGTTTACGAGACTGACAGATGAGACTTCGCTGCTGACTGTCAGGACTTACACAACCAGGGCAGAAGACCACTGCAAGTAGCAACAGGAGGAAATGGAAGAGAGAAGTCACAGTCCTCTGCAGATCCTGAAAAGGCGATTTAAATGTGCCGCTCTTGAGTAACAGAACACAATACAGTTCTGGGCGCACAATTATCTCAACCAAATGTTCCTGAATCGTTGCCACAAATGGGAGGAAAGATGGCAGAAGGTCATACCTGTAGGACCACAAAGTACAGGAATAGATGTACTGCAAAATGCCTGGCATTGAGAAAGGGCAAAGGAAATGAAACGGCAACAATATACAAAGTAGCCAGATGTGGTGTGTGAGTGGGCGTGCATGGGAATAATAATCTACCAATTTCAAGAATGAGTTTTAATTTCTTTGTCAAACGAAAACTTAAAGGTACGTGGGAAAAGATATATTTTCAATGAAAAGACTCAAGTCAACATTTGTGTCAGGGCTCTTACAGATAGTGGTGCAGGTAGTGCACTGCACAAAAGCATCACACATGGTTAATATCACAGACATCAAAGATTTAGATATTTATATTGTGACAGTATTTCAGTAGATGGCAGTGTAATGAGAAAGAGCGTCTTTAAAATTTGCAGTGGCACCATGCGACCCTTAAATAGCCTTGTCTTAAAAAAAAATAATAACTGAAGGGGCTCTATAAAATTAGTAGTAATTTCCACCCTTTAGAAATAAAATTCTCAGAGTATTTAATTTAAAATCACAAAACAAGAAGGGTAAAGGGAACATATGGAGAGGTACTCAAAACCCACCAATTTCATTTGCTCTCTGTTTCCTGTTTCTTTTCTTAATTGCTTCTGCCTAATTCAGTGTTCTCTGAAAGTAATTTTTACTTTTTAAGGTAATACAGCAATATTTTCTTATGCTTTCCAAAGAAATGAAAAGGGGAAATTGCCTGAATTGAGGCAGCACATCATGCTTTTACAAATTTGAGCAATTTCTATTACTGAATCATAAATATTTAAGGGCAGAATTGAAACCATCATGCAGGAAAATTCTCTATTGGACACTTCCAAGTGAATATGTCTTTTAGCAAACACTGTTTGTGCCATTATCTAAATCATAGGAAAATAGCCCACATTTCAGATTCTGAAAATTGGGCAAATTAAATATTGGTGTGCACAGCATGAGATGAGTCTATCTTTCTCTGATATTTTTTTCCACTCCCGTTTTTCGTCTAGTAATGGAGAACAGGATGATTCCAGCAAATGCTTCTTTGCTTTTGGAATAAAGCAAGCCATGTGTGACAAGTTTTTTTTTCATAGGCCTACAATCTTATACCCCGATCGACGTGAATTATTAATGAGTAAAAGAGAGAACAAATAACCCAGAGAGGGTTCTTGGCAGCCATTGTTTGAGGTTCGGGGTGTCGCACAAGACTGAGCATGTCTGAGTCACCTGCCAGGAGCTATCTGGTTCTTACTCTGGGGCTCCATTTTCCTTCTTCGATCTTATCTGGGCATCTGGCAGGGCGATGGTCCATGTCGAAAGACATAGATCCTCTTTTTATTCCATTAAACTTTGGGATCTGGTTATGATATCATGCCTCATGTATTTTCATCTACCAAATGATCATAATAGCTGGTTATCTGTTCCCTGCAGAACCTAGGCTCGTGCTGGGAGAGGAAAGAGAAAAATCAGGATTCTATTAGTCTCATAAATGTTCTGTCCTCCTCTTCTCCTGGGTCTGGCCAGGACTCTCTCCTCATCTCATTTGTCAGATAGAATGGCATGAAGAACACTCGGTTCACATGCTATCTCAGAGGAGACCCAGTTGGGTTGAATTTTCTAGACTCAGGTTAAACAGGCAAAAGGACTGTTGCCTTAGCATTTGCAGTGAAGTTCCAGCTACAGGACCTGTTCTGCAGAGGTGTCTATGTGAAGGTGCAAACAAGGTGGGGGGGGGGGGACAGGGTCGAGGACTGGTAAACAGGACCACATGATCCAGTCATTCCAGCTGCTAAGTAAATTGATTTTTCTGTCTGGCTACATGGTACACTTTGGTAGATTGCTTTTCTCCTTTACTTTTGGGAAGATGATCCTAATTTACACAGCTGAGTCTAAGTTCCTAGGAGGAAAAAAAACAAAAAGAATGCATTTGCAAACCAGTTTTGAAAACGATGTCTGGGATATGTTTCAAAATCATGTGGGGGGAAAGGGGGGGGAGATGGTGAAGCAACATGCATCGTTTCATCTGGGTGAAAGGTACATGCCTTCCACGTCTGTACGTGCTTGAGATTTCCCATCCTAATAGTTAAAACAAAACGAGGCAGAGAATTAGTGATCCAGAAACTTGCTAGTTACTGATCTCAACCTTTAGCGTCACCTAAACCTCTCGTTTTAAAAGCTGCTAACGAGGACTGCCATCTCACATCATTTTCTGCTCTCCACACCTGCCTGTTATAAGAGGACCTAGCAGAGAGCTGAGTGGCCAAGAGCCAGGCGTGAGGAGGGAGGGTGTGAAGAGGAGTCCCGTCAGCCTGCACGGGATGAAGGAACTGTTCACGTCACGGGCTTCATGTTCTCTTGGTGCCCAGGATGGGAATCAGCACCCCCTGTCACTGGCAAGTACAGATCGGGACACCAAGCTATGATGCACTGGTGCATTTCATCTTGGGGTGCTACACTCTTCTTTACCTACTGCGGTTGGAATCAATGTCAGAATCAATAACAATAAACAACCGGGCAGGGGAGCTATGGGTTTATAAAGGACAGGGAGAGAATCCACTTCTTTCTTCAGTATCGTATTCCCCCCATCCCCTTGGATATCCAGACTCCAGGAGAGGAGCTTGCAAGGGGGTCGGGCATCCAAGGGCACAAGGAAGGCTAGAAAAATTTAATCTTAGTCCTGTGAGGCTGGTGTCCCGGGGCCACTCTTCATAATTAAACTGTCTTAAATCTACCTAGTAACCCTCTACCATGGAAAATTCTGAACTTCCAATCACTGACCATTGCTTTGAACAGTCAGCTTCTTTTAGGAAATCAGACAGAAGAAATATGATAACTAAACATCTCACTAAGTACTTAAAAATCTGGAGGTACAGGAATTTGGAGGCTTGATGTACATCTTTTTGAACTGCACCATGAATCATACCTTACCACAGTCCATACACAGATCTTGAGCATACAAAACAAGCTCCTTCTAGAACAGGAATCAGAAAAGAGAGGAGGAGGAGGGAGGGATGGAGGGAGACAGGGCGTTTCTGTTATCAGTTAAGTTAAAGACCATTTGTTGGCATAAAGCCGCTTGATTCTATTCCACTTGAAGCAATGAGGTAAGAGGTAAAAAGGAAACCTACTTGTGGATAGGCTAATTGAGCCAGTGGCCCACTTGAAGGAAACATAAAAGCATACCAAGGATTTGGTAGACTTATAAACTGAGAGTTTCTGTAACACAGGTTCCTGCTTTCAGGGGCTCCTAAAAAGCAATTCTTCTCTTGCTTTGGGCAAAAGATCTGATTTGAATTTCTTCTTACTCATAATCTCCCATCGAGAGGAGAATTTAAGGATTGCTTCATTTTTGCCAAATGGTTAAAAAAAAAAATGTTCTTCTACCCTCTAATTATGCTCTGCACCAGCCAAGGCAATTGAGCTTGAGGTGCACTTCAGTTCTTTGGGACTAGTTCAAACTCCTCCTGTCTCTTCCTAGAACACCTAAAAAGCATAAAATAACATGGTCTCCAGGTACACTTTTCTATTATGTATTACCAGGTGATCTTAAAAAGCCAGCAGAAACTCCCTTGGGACATGCTGTTGGGTCCTGCCCAGGTCCTCCTTGCTGCACTGGGCACCCACTTGAGCTGCTGAGTTTTGGCTGCTATGAGTGAGAACCCTCCCCACTGGGAGGGTACCTCCACCCTAGAGGAACCTGAAGCTAGTGAATGATTTGGGGATACAGAGCCTCTGGTGTACCTGGGATTGAGCCGAAGCTAGACCCCCAATGAAACCCTATCCTAGATCGGCTCCAACCACTTCCATCTCCCGCCCATCACCTCCCCTCTGGGGGCATTTCCCTATCATCTGTTCTACTTCTAGAGAAACTGGCCTATGATACTTTAAGAACCCCATGAGAGCAAATTAAAATTCCTGTTGATCATGTTTAGTCAGCTGTCTGTAAATGTCCACCAATCTGGTGCGTTCCTCCAGCGCCTAGACCCAGGGACACAAGCGATATGCTATACCTTTAGGATGACATGAAGGAGGAGGCTGCAGTCTACTGCAGCTCACATCTACTTGGGGTCCAACTTAGTAGATAAAGTAGCCTTTCTACTCCCAGACTCATTTCTCAGGATAATCCACAGAGCGTCTTCATGAGACTCTATGCGTCCATGTCAGAGACCTGGCTTCGAGGCAGCAAACTGGCTTTGTTAGTTTCTGATTGATATTCCTGAATTCCAATTCATAGAATTTAAAAGCATCTTGGGTTTAAGTTCGAGTGAGTCCTGTCCACATGCCTGATGATGCTCCGAGGTCAATTCATAACACACCGAAACAAAAAGCATCATTCATCTTTTGTTTCAAGAATGAAAATGACAAAACCAGTCAACTATACTGCCAGGAAGGCTCTGTCTCTGTTTGCTCAGAACAGCCAAGTTCCTTGACTCAAAGTTCTCTTGGTAGCTCAGGGCTATGTCTCCTGGTTCCTAGCTGTTATCCTGTAAATTCGTATTTCTCTTGTCCATTCTGTAAAGCTCCTATCCTGGGCTAACTCCCAAAACAGCATGGTTTGAGGGTGGAGGATGGTCTTTCATAGGTGGAGACTGATTCTTCCCTGAACTCATTTTCCACAGTATTTTGGGGGAACTGAAAGGCTTGGTTCGAACCTCTGATGCTTCTGGGTGGCCTTTAAACCCCATCTGAGCAGCCATCCTGGCTGGCCCTCCTCTTTTCCTAATGGCAGATCGATGGGTAGCCTATACTTGCTGCCTCCTCGAACTGCATTTTCCAAATAGAAAACTTCCTTGCCCATAGTGTTGATGATACTGACTTTCTTATAGTTTTAGAGAATTTATTTATTTATTTATTTATTTATTTATTTATTTATTTATCATTATTTTTTGGTACTAGGGATTGAATCCAGGGACACTTAACCACTGAACCACATCCCCAGTCCTTTCTTATATTTTATTAGAGAAAGAGTCTAGCCAAGTTGCTTAGGGCCTTGCTAAGTTGCTAAGGCTGGCTTTTGAACTCACGATCCTCCTGCCTCAGCCTCCTGAGCCACTGGGATTACAGGTGTGTGCCACCACACCTGGCCGAAATTAATTTATTTTTGATACAGGCTCTCCCTGTGTTGTCCAGACAGGCCCTGGACTCCTGGTCTTGAGTGATCCTCCTGTTTCAGCCTCCTGAACAGTGAGCACCACACCTAGCTCTTGCAATTTTTAGAAGTATTCTTTCTTGTGCTTTAAAAACTCTTGCCCTTCACCCAACGCTGCAGAGGTAAAAATGTGATATCCTTGGTGATAATTATCAGCCCCCAGCCAAAGAGCACGGAGCAGATTTGCAATAAGGACCTTGGTTTACTGACAGGGTGTGAGAATTCATGAGCTACAGAACCCACTGCCAATCTCAGCTATGCCACTCATTTAAATTCTCAAGTCAACAATCTTCTGGCAGCTGGCAGTGTAGCTCAGTGGTAGAGCACGTGCTTAGCATGTATGAGGCCTTGGGTTTAATTCTAGTACAAAAAAAAAAAAGAATAGAAACTTCTGCAACAATGATAATAATAACATGGATATCACAAAATTATTGGAAGAAATAATAACATGGAAAGTTTCCCAACAAGGTGACACTAAGTAGATGTTTAATAAATAGTAAGGGTCTTCCCCTGGTTATCCTTGGTTTCTGTACTGTTCCCACCAACTGAGGGGTTCTGGCAGAACTGGGTAGAAAAGGTGTGGCTCCTTGAACACGTGGAGGAAACAGACTGGGGCAAGGTCAAGCACAGGCTTGTGTTGGCCTGAGGCCCTCACACAAGGGCACTCTGAGGGGACCCCACACAAAGTGGCCTACCTGGTCGTCGTCCGGATGGTGTTTTCTTTCGTGTGATTGTGCTCTTTGCTCACTTTTTCTGGAAGGAGAAAGAATGAAACATAGGTCTCTTAGGTTGTGCTCACTCAGCTTTTTAGCCGTCCGCAGAAACACCCCAGTCTTTCTTTGTCTTTTGTGGCTTTCTTGTGGTTTATTTTTTTTCAACATTCAAATCTACTCTGTCTTACTTAGATGCCTCAAAAGTACGTAGACAGGATCCATAAAACAAATTTTATTGAAAACCAATCAAAGGGAACTAGTTAGTAAGTCTCAGATGTGATGCCTGATTTTCATTGGCTTTAGTGAATATGCACACACACACACCCCCCACAGAGATACATATACAGAGACAATTATTTCTACTCTGTATTTCCCCAGCTGAAAATTTCTGCTTTCCTCTGATTCAGCATGAAAACTGCAATTGTTGCAACTGTTCCGCCCCTGGCTTTGATGACAACCTTTATGCATTCTGTATTGTCAGGCCCCTTTGTGCGAGGAGATATAAAAACAGCCAGAAGACCTCTTGGTACTGCAGTCATCGACTGCTGATTCTGATAAATGTCACCGTGGACAAAAACAGATCATTAGACACGAAGTGGGAAACCCTCCCTTACTGGGTCTTGGGGTCTGAATCTCCCAGCTGTCAGAAATTATTTAATTAGCTTCTAAGAGCACAAAAGTTGATCTCTGGCTTTCTCAATCCAGTTCAAATGAGAGGACTCTATCCTGACCACTGCGGCTCTCAATGGCTTCCTTTAAGCAGCTGGAGAAAACATGGCTAACTCTGAGGGTCTCAGATTTCAATGGCAGGACAAGTAAAAAACTCCTAATCCTGTGGGGTTTTAGAAAAATGTAAACAAAGGTTTGCAACATCTGTCCCACACTTTGTAATACTAGTCTGAAGCCACAGTGTGTGGGTTTACGTGGACAATTCCTTTCGGTCCATTCAACAGTGAACTTGGAATGCTGGCCAGTGTTCTTGCAGACAGCAGGAAGTCTGTGCTAAGTGACTTGTTTGAGGTCACCCAGGCAGTGACAGCACCAGGGTGAGAACTCTCAGAAACAAAGTTTTTAGCTGATAAGAGACTGTGATAATGTACTGTCAGAGACTTTCTAAAGAACCACAAGGGTCTGTCTCACTTTTGCTAATTTTAACTCTTAAATCATTTTAATCATTGTCAAAATGATACTGTTTTTATATATGTCTCAGACTTTTAAGGAAAAATCACATGGTTTTGGAGCTTGTAAAGATCTATGTCCTATTAAGTTCATCAAATTGGTGATTTCCAATACCGATCTGAGCAAAAACAGCCCTTGTTTGAGAACCCGGGGGCCACCATTTTCAGCACCATCTGATAGTTGCCCAGCTAGGAGATATCGCCAGGCCAATGAGAAGGGAAACTATCATGGAGGCACACAGATTCTTTCCTGTGATTTTTTTTAGGGAGGAAAGTAAGTGAACACTTAAATAATGAGGAATTTAGTGGATGTTTTGTTACCCATAACAAAGCAGTTTATCAAACATTAGTAACAAATTCTACTGATGCATAAACTTCAAAGTGTAGGCCAATGCTTGACATTGGACAAGGTGTGTATGTTTCCATCAAAATGTGAGTTTTATATGTGTACATATCAGTGCCATTCATGTTCAAAGAATAATAGCATATTAAATTTGTTAGGGACAAATGATGTATGGCTTGAAAGGAGCAGAGGAAAGGGACAACTTAAGTGCTAGGATCCTCAACTACTTCATCCAGATGCTTCACTGGGCTGACCATTACCACACTTTTGAACTGCAAGTATTAGAAATAGAAAAAGTTGGCTTTTCTACTAAAAAAATATTTATTTTTTATATTAATATTTATATTTTTTATTATTTTCTAATAAAAAATATTCTCTTAGGCTATAGCTGGAAGTAGTCTTTATCCTTTTGATTTCTGTTTTCACAAGTTATAGTATGATCTCATTAAGTCAGACCACACTCATTGGGAATTCATGGCAATCCAGTCACTAACTAGAGCAAACTCCAGTGTATCTTTCGCACAGCAGGAAAAAAAAAAAGGCTATTAATCAGATCAACAAATGAAAACAAAATCAGAGGTGAGGTTTTTAGCCTGGATCATTTGCACCAAATTGTAGAGTTCTCATTTCAAATGATTCTTAACTATTTATTAAAGAAAGTTCGGCAGGAATTCTAATTGGCAAGACTTTATTAACTGCTCCTTTGGGTGGAAGTCTGGGTGTTAAAGTAACAAAACTGATTTGTCTAAAACATCCTATCATGTGGGTTGGTTCTTCTTCTTCTTTTTTTTTTTTTCCCTTTTTATTTATTTATTTTTTTACCTTGTTAGGCCTTTCCTCCCAATGGCTTCCAGTTGTTGACATTTCTTTTTTCCCCAACCCCGACGTACCCGACAGTTGAAAGAGAAGCTCGGAAGCCATCTTCACAGAGATGTCCTGACTGAAGAGGTTTCTCTCTGGGGGTACTCTGCCCTCCGGCATCTTCTGTAAGGGTTCGGTCTTCTCTCGCCCGATTAAAGTGCTGTAGCCAGCGTTCCGGCTGGGTGATATGGAGACGTGGGAGTCCTGGACGTCAACCTCCATGGGTTCCTCTTTAATTTTCACTGTCCGTGTTTCCTTGTAGCTTTCCGCTGCGATCAGGTGAACAAAAAGACACAAAGATATGCCACTGATTCTTCATTCTGAACCAATTCCAGTTTCTAATCACAACACTCAGGCTGGGAGAAGGAACAGTCTGGAAAGAGTGGGAGCCATGACATGCTGCAACACTGCTTGAAACCATTGGTTCAATGCATCTGACTTCTAAAAAGGTGAGAGATTGAGACTTCCACTTTTCAGCCCAGAGAAATGAAGTGGCTTGGCCAAGATCACATAAAAGGCAACTGAGACAGGTCTTGGTGTCCAGGTGTAGGACTCAGTCCTGACTGGGGTCTCCTGATAGCCCTGTGCCCTCTTCCTCTCCACCATGCTGCTTCCAGAACCAATGGAAAACATGGTCACACTTGTCCTTGTTCTAGCTATAACTTACTATTCAGTGAATCAAATAAGAGCAAGCCTGTTAATATTATAATTTCCTCCCTCTGTTTTTAAAGCTGGGATCAACACTCTCTCTCTCTTTCTCTCTCTTTGAAGGCGCCTAAATTAATAAAGGATAAATAAGGTGAATTCAACGGAGACATTTATACCTTGCTGGAGGCTAGTAATCCTCAGGACCACCCAGGAAGTTAATTGCAGCCCAAGGATTAACACCCAGAAGAACAGCAATCTCACAGGTTATAATAACAGTTCAATTTACTGACAGCTCTTCCTTTGGGTGTGCCTCCTAGATTTTTCATCTTTAATCTAAAACACACATTTGCTTTGCAAGGTCTGAGAGTCTGTTCACATGTTCCTTAGAAGGGACGGTAGGACATCTTTGAAACAAGGTGGGATAATCAGTGCAGACATTAATTTGGGCCACTTTAAAATATGGTCACACTTTCAATCCAATAAATAGTTACTAGTAACTACCGTGTACACAGCATTCTGGAAAATGAAAATACAAAGGAGACTAAGACAAGTAGATGAAAGATAGATGACAGATGTCTATCTATAGGCATCTATCTATGAATAGTGGCCCTAAAAAGATACATTTATGTCCAAATCCTAGGAACCTAGGAATGTAATATTATTTGGAAAAAAATATTTTGCAGATGTGATTAAGTGAAGGATTTCAAGATGATATTGTCCTGCAATATCCAGGCAGACCTTAAATCCAATGACAAGCGTCCTTACTGGGGACCAAAGAGGACAAGATAAAGATACCATGATAAAGCCCAGAGACTGGAGTTATGCCAAGAACAATTCAGAGTGGAGCCACCAGAGTCTGGAAGACATAAGGGAGGATCCTTTTCTGCTGGCCATTACCTGCCCAACTCCTTGGCCAGGCTTCAGGCTCCCCAAATCACGATAAGCTACCACATATGGACAACTTTGTATAACAGGCCTAGGATGATTGACAGACAGAGCAACAAGGCTGTCCGTGGTCTAGTCAGGAAAGGGGAAAGGGAGACCTCGCTGCTGTTGAGCTCGCTGTCAGAGATACTGCTTTCCCACCAAGCATGGCCCCGATGAATACCTGTATAGTTTATTGACAAGCAGTGAAAAAGATAGAAGAGCATTTTTAATTAAATGATTAAAATTAATATGGTGCCATCAATGAGATCTTATTTAAGAAGCATGCTAATTGTCCTTTTCTCCCCCTCCTGACATGTTACACATGCTCCTCAGGAAAGACTGCTTGTTTCTTGTCAGTATCTAAACTGCAGGCAACTGTGATATTTCATTTAGATGCCCTCCCCTTCCCCCATTCCAGTAAGCTGGTTTTTCCCCTGCATGTCTGTGAAGTAGCACATAAAACTCAAATTCACTGAGTTGTGAGAAAAAGAAGGAGGGAGAGGAGGAGAAGGAAGAGAAGGAGGAAGGAAAAGAGGAGGAGGAGGAGGCAGAGAAGGAGGAGGGGAAAGAGGAAGAGGGAGTAGAGGAGGGAAAGAGGAGGAGGGAGAGGAGGATGGAGGAAGGGAAGGAGGGAGGGGAGGTGGGATAGCTGGAGGAGGGAGAAGAAGAAGAGAGAGCACTCCAGGTTCTGTGATCAGTCCCTCTGCTCTCACAGTCCACCTCCTTTAGTATTGACAGACTTTGGTGACAGCCATCCGACCTCCTGCTGGCTCGCCCACTCAAGAAAGCAATCACAACACACCTTCCCTCTTCATGTTCCCTCAAAGTACTTAATATTTGGAAAAATAAATAGTGGGGTCGGTGTCACAGGTATGTGATGATAACCTCTGCACCCTGCACTGGGAAGTCATTCCGAAGCTGAAGGCGAACACGAAGAGATACCAGACCAAACACAAAGGCATTCATTGAGTTAAAACAAAACAAAACAAAAAACTCCTCAAAAGAAGCTCCATTATTTATCTTCTCTCCCAACCCCATCTCCCCACTTTTGACCCTGGATTAAAAACTACTTGGCTACTTGCAGCACTGACTTTAATAAAATTAGTTGTTAAAATCTACTTGGGATCATTTTAAGTACGATTTGCATGGAAGTGCTTCTTATGACAGCTCTTGACCTTTCAAAAATGCACAAAACACTGATCACTGATGAAAACCTTTAGCATCCTTAATCTCCCTGATGGATTCCAGACTTGGAGAAGGGGTTTCAAACTAACATCTCAATGGATGAGTAAGACATATTACAATCAATATTTTTATAGCCCCTTCTGTTCCCTGCACTACTGCCAGGTGTTTCCTTGCATTTTATGAAAGAAAAAAAAAATAGGAGTTCTCAATCTTGGCACTATCACCATGTAGGGGCAGGATTTTAATTGTTTGGGGCTGTGCTGTGTATTGCAGAATGTTCAGTCACATCCCTGGTCTCTACCACCAAATACCAGTAGCACACACTCTGCTATTAACAATTGAAAATGACCCCAGACATTGCCAAATTTTCTTGGGGAGAGGGTAAGGGCAGAATCACTCTGGTTGAAAATCACTGCTCTAAGCTTTTGCCACATTTTATTTTTTCCTTCCAAAAAAAGTTAAAACAGCATCCAAGGCATATAAAACCTCCTCTTACATTTTAGCTGAGTCTTACCCTACTATGAATCACCATCTTAGTCAGGTACCTAGGCAGGCTGGCCTAGGATTTGGGAGCAGGTTGACCAGGGAGCACAGGCATCTGCTCCACACCCCATTGGGTTCCCGGGCCCCCCTTTTGCCTAGGACGATCTCACAGAACAAGGGTGGAATTCATCTTCCCTACTCACTCAGCTTCAACTTCACCTGGGGACAAGTTTATACACCAGGACTTAACTCTTTTCCTTACATACATGATGGGACTAGTTTTAGACTCTCGTTTAAAAATAATAGGATAAACATTTTATTCTGAGAGATCTATACATTACTATTCTGAGAAAGAAATCAGTACATAAAACATAGATGAGGGACAAATTATGATGAGCAGGTGATGCTTGGAGAGTGGCCTGTGCCTGATTATCTACCACAACGCTTATCTGTATTTTGCAATTTCCTAAGATGAATACCGATACTGTATCATGTACCTAGTTTTTTTTTTTTTTAAAGTGAAAACCAATATCCCCATAATAAGATGACAAAGTCCAGTCTCTGACATTCGTGTGGAATGACATTTGCTGCAATGCCTAGTAGCATTTTCAGGGTGGGCTTGTCAAATGGACAAATCCTAGCCCAACTCTGCTGAGCAACAGAAAGGGAAAAGACAATTCCACTGTCTTTTTTACCTCCATAAACCAACACATAACAGCTAGCCAGCTATGCATTATTTCACCCATCAGCCACTAGGTCATCTGACAGCCTGTCTTTAATGCTATGTCCTCAGCATTAGACGAAGGGGACTTAAGCAAGACACAGTCGCTGCCCTCAAGCTGCTGACATCCACATGATTGGCGAGGTGAGCATAAACATCCCTTCAATACAAGAAGCAAAGTTAAAACACAGGGTGTCAGACAGGAGCTAAAGCCCAAAGGTACTCTCCTGGGCTGTTTGGAAATACTCCGTTGTCTGATTTGCCGGAGGGCCCATGTGCAGAGGTGGAACTGCAGCTTGAGCAGGAGGAACTCCTAGAGTAACAGAAGCTACTCCATGTTTGTCCTGCATTGTTTCTTTAAAATTGTCTGGGGACTGGGCTCCTCTCCTGGCACTGGGTAAAATCTCTGGCAGGCCCATAACTGGCAATTCTTCATGAATACCAAGACTTGAAGCTCCTTGAGACAGAAAAATGGTTTGATATAGAAGCCAAAATGCTCAGTCCCTTGTGATGTGGCACAGTTGGACCTTTCTTGGAAAGCTGGGGAAAGCTGGGGGGGCGGGGGCGCTGGCCCCTCCCTGTCTCACTGCTTTCCATCCAACACACCTGCTCACCTTCAGAAGGGACAGATGAGGCTGGCAGAGAGGAGGGCATCCTGGTGTGGAACAGTTTTGTGTGCTGGGGGCCAGCAGCTGTTTCTGTCCCGGGACTTGCCCATGGGGTCTTCCTCCAAAGGAGCGCCTTTCACTTAGAGGCAGTCTTTCTCTCTTCCCTTTGGTTCTCTTTCTGTGGGTCAACTCCCTCTAGCCTGGGGCCTCTCAGTTCCTCCACAGCCTCTCCTAGACCTGCCCGCTTCCATCTTCCTGGATTCTCTACACAGCCCCACTGGGCAGCATTTAAGACAAAGCCTACACCAGCCATCCTGCGGGGATCTGGCTTAGGTCTGGGCCATGGGAAACAGTCACCTCTTATCTGATCAAAGACGAAAAGTTGAGGCCTAACCCCTCATCCTGATGGCTCTTGCTTGTCCCGGGAAGCAGCTGGCCAGCTCACTTCTGCCCTCTAGATTTGCCAAGCAGATGTCAAACACCAGGCCACTGTGCTCCCTGACGGAAGGAAGCACTGGACGCACCTTCCAGGTAGTTTCCCTGAAACCATGTTCTTTAAGGGACCGAGTTCCCCTTCCCCGAGGGGAAGAACTGCAGTCCAGTTCTCTCCAGAGGAATCTTCAAAATCCCTCTCACCTCCATCTTCAATAACCTCTCACTCTGATATTTTCAATCTGGCCAGAAGGGCTAAATTTTGTTTTTAAACATATATAAAATTAACCATTTTTCAATGTACATTTCAGTGGCACTAAGTTCAGTCTACATGGTTGGGCAACCATCGCCCTGCACCCACCCATCTCCAAAACTCCTTCATCTTCCCCAACTGAAACTCTGCATCCATTACATGAAAAAGCCTATTCCCCTCCCCAGCTCAGGCTTCCTATATGCTACCTACCCCATTCCAACTTTGTTTCAATGCTAAGAGTTTAGTAAGCAGTTTTCGTCTTTTAATTCTTCATGCTCTAACCTTGGTAGCCAAGTCAAATCTTTTATTAAACATAGACCTTAACAAAGAGTGTCAGCTTATGTTCCAGAGAAATAAAATTGGAGAGGTTGATAGGGGCAGAATATGGAATCTGAGGTGCTGGGTTTGGAAGTTGGTACCAAATGAGGATTAGGCAAGGAGCCATCTGCAAGGGGCAATGGGCAGTGGCACTTTAAAGGACAGGATGAAAGAGAAAGAGGGACACTTGATTTTACTGTAAAAATTTAAGCAAGGGCCTGGGCGCAGTGGCACATGCCTATAATCCCAGTGACTTGGGAGGCTTGAGGCAGGAGTATGGCAAGTTCAAAGCCAGCCTCAGCAACTTAGTGAGGCACTTAGCAACTCAGTGAGACCCTGCCTCTAAATAAAAATAAAAAAGGGCTGGGATGTGGCCCAATGATTAAGCAAGGCTGGGTTCAATCCCTGGTACCACAAAAACAAAACAAACAAAAAAACACAATTCAAGTAAAGGATGAGACTTTTAAAAATTATATAGTGTTTAAGCCTAAGATTTGGATGCCAGTATTAATAAGAGTAAGGAAAATAGAGAAGGCGGGCTGGGAAGAAATACAGATCCTCAGTTCTGCTGTGCCTGGGTCTCGATTCCTGCAGGAAGCAGAGGTTGATGGCTTACGGGCAGGCAAAGAACATTCGTGACATGGAGATCGGAAGCCATCTGAGCCCCTGGGACTGGGTGAGATCATCAAGGAATACCATCAAGAGAGCAGCAGAAGGGAGGAACTGTTACTACCTACTCTTAAAGAGGAGGAAGAAGCAAAGAAGCAAGGAGAAGGGGGAAGAGGGAGTGGTCCAGCGTGGTGTACTGGCCAGGAAGCCCGGAGAGAAGCAGGACTCTGAGGCCCCTGATGCCCCTGCTCCCTGCTTCCGCCCTGTCAGAGGCCCGCTGCATTCCTGCCCTCAGGCCCTGCACCCACACAGCCGTTCCTTCTCTGTCCCATCAAAAGCTCAGCCTCCCCTCCCCGCATCACCTCTCAGCATCCTCCATGCAACTTTCAGCTCCTGCAATCCTGAAATATTCCAGCTGCCTGCTTTATTTCCTTTCTGTGCTCTTTTTTTAAATACTATGATAAAATCCTACTCAGCTTTCAAACTTCTATCTCGATGTCCCCTCTGTGAGCTGCCTTCCTGTATCTTCCTTGAGTGGTGGTCTCTCTCTCCTTTGTTCCACATCTAGACCTGCAAATACTGTGACGCTTACAGTGCAACTGTCTTTTGTAGATGGCATTTCCCTAGGGACTGAACACCTTCCACCCTCACAAGTTAGCACAGGACCACACACTTGGCATGCTTCATGTGTGTTTTCAGCAATATCACTTGAGGCAGGGGACACAGTAGGTGCACAGGACTATTCTTCCTTCTCTGGTTCTGCAGTCTGCAGTAGGCACACACACTACCAAGTTAATACAAATCATTAAAGTGCAGAAACACTGGCAAGGGCACAGAAATTAACAATATTGATTGACCATTCCTTTCCTATCCCCCCTAGGGGGGATACCAGGGTGATTGAACCCAGGGATGTTTAACCACTGAGCCACATTCCCAGCTCTTTTTTATTTTGAGACAGGATCTCAGTAAGTTGTTTAGAACCTTGCAAAGTTGCTAAGGCTGGCTTTGAACATGCAGTCCTCCTGCCTTAGCCTCCCAGGCCACTTAGGATTTCAGGCATGTGCCAGCATGCCCAGCTTCCAGAAGTGGTGTTTTAGAAAAAGAAGCTTAAAGGGCCTCTGGAAGCAACACCAACTATGCTATGCTGAAACTATTCCTTTTCTAGGATGATATTCCTCTCAATCAGATTAATTAAAAAATTTTAATCTCCAGCTTGCCAGCCTTGAAGACACACAGGTCTTGGTGGCCATAAAACATCTTCCACATATGAAACTAGGCTCTGGGAGGTTTTGGGTTTGATTATTACTTAATGCTCTATGAACAACCATGCAGGTCAAAGGACCAAGTCAAGTGAAACAAATGACCAGGAACAAGAAATGAGATTACACGGTAACGTCCCCGTTGCGGGGTCAGGCACCCAGTGGCATCTGATAATGGTGAGCAGGCTTCACCCTCTGCCGAGCCTGTCTGCCCTTGCCAAAATCAAAATGGAATGAAGAGTTGGGCTGGGTTTTCTTGACTGTAAGGAGAACCATTAAGCTCAGACCTACTGGAGCAAAGGTCAAGGATGGAAGCAGACGTGGAAATGTTAGTCCATAGAAGTCTGAGGCTGTGTCTGGCTTTTCCTTTTAGAGAGAAGTCACGTGGGGGTGCAGCGAGGGACCTGGGGAACTGAGATTCTTATGAGGCTCAGGCACTGAATGCTTTTCTCCCAATTCCATTCTGCTTTTTTTTCTTTTTCTTTTTTTTTAAACCTGGCCCCTTCTCTCTTCTGCAGGGGCTGCAACAGAACAGAAACGCAGGTGTGTTGAGACCAGTCACAACTTCTTTCAAGTGCTGGATTAGCCCTGCTTCTTCTCCAGGGGGATTATATGCTAACTTTCACTTTTCTCTTTGCTGCGTCCCTTGGTTTGTTCTCCTAAGGGCCAGGGCACAGTGGTCCTCAGCAGGGAAACTTCCCCATCCTGCTCTGAAGAATGACACTGAGGTACCGGCTTGTCATGAATGCTGTCACCCCAAGGCAGGCAGCAAAGGGTCTGAGCATATTGGTTACCTGGTTCCTGGGGGAAGAGAAAGGAAACTCCAAGAAAAGAAAACTGTGGGTAGGGCAGACACTTCTCTAGTTCTCCCAAATACAGGAGAACCTTCTAGAATGGTGGTTTCCAACAGAAGAGCACAAAATGACCTCTAATGTGCACACACTTCCCATACATTTCACCCAGAACAGTGCATGAGTCACTGAGCAAACCAAGAGACCAAGCCAAAGCCTTTGAAAAAAGTCATCAAAGATCTGTGCCCAATTAAATAATTAATTAATCCATTAATTAATGGGAAAATTAGAGTTTTCCAAGTGATGACACCATCATCAGAGTAACACAAACATTAAGAATTTTGTCGAAAGTGATAGGACTAGATCTTTCCCCCCGCAAACACATTTTTTCCACATTTTTTATTGGTGCATTATGATTTTTTATTGGTGCATTACAATTGTACATAATGGTGGGAGTCATCATTACACATTTGTACACGCACACAATTTAATAATATAATTTAGCCAATATCATTCCCCAGTATTTTCCCTTCCCCCCACATTTTTGATTCCTAAAATCATTTCAAGCATATTTTATCAGAATTTAGTTCTGAATTTGATCATCAAAATCATACATTAGCGCCTCCCCACCCCCAGTATCAACATACAATTAACAAGTATCTAAAGAAGTAGCTACGCCCATTAGAATTCACAACTAATACATGGAGGTGACCAAGGGATCAATGTGGGATCAATTTTTAAAAAACACACAAGGTACACTGGGTATTGTATTTTACTAATTGTTCTGATTCTGCAAGGAACAAATGTGCCACAAGAAGCAAAGCTCCAACTTTGAAGGTAAGACAGCTGACAGTTCTCTTTCAGGTACAAGAAACATACCTTCTCCTACAGATCAAAGCACTTGTGACTTTCCTATTATTCAATTTTTAAAGTAGTCTTTGTACCCCAGAGCTACACCAACCAGCAATCAGTGCAACAGATCCCAAGGGTCTTAAATAACTCAGTGGGGTGTTTGAGGTGTTTCCAGGATTTGTGAAACTGGCTCCAAAATTGGGTCTGCAAGTGTGGTACAGGTTTTTGACTTGATTCTGGTGATCACAAATCAGAATGTGTTCATTAAGCCTAACAAATGCTCCATTTCATTTCACTTTTATCCAGACGAAAACCAAGAATTAAAATCTTTTAGTCCCTGGGGACTTGGGTAGATGATGTGGGGTGGACCACTCGCCGGCTATGAACTCTGAGCTCTGCTATTACACAGAAATTCATCTTGTTTTCTCTTGTTAAAAGATTTCACTAGAAATGAACTAAAGAAGTGTAGTTAAACTCTACATATGCCATTGGTAACATTCCAAATGATCTCATTTTAAAAAATTAACCTATTCTTCATCTAATATCTAGAATATACTTTTATTGTCTTACATTAAAAGGGGAGAAAAATCACCTCCCCAAAAGGAGAAAGGGTTAATTAAAGTATTGGCTCTAACCTTAAAGCTATTTAACATTATTATCCTTTGCCATTTAATAAATCTAAGCCCTGTCCACCCTCATCTGTTGTGATTAAAAGACCTTTATATATCCAGGATGCTGGTGTGTGCATGCTTCTGTGTGTGTGTGTGCGTGTGTGTGTAGGTTTTAAACAGAATTCCTTGAGATTCAAAAGAATTCTTGCCACCCTAAGAATATCACCAAAAAGCAAGGCCCATCTCTGAGAGGCACTGCCCCCTGCTATAGGCATAAACAGTTAAGAGAAGGACAGAGGGAGTCCTTAATGCCCACGGAGAGGAAAGAACAAATGAAATTTTATTTCAATGACTGAGAATTTCACCAAACTTTTACTTTTTTACTGAAAAATTTTAAACAAACTTTCAAGTATTTTCCACCTCCAAGTAGTTTCAAAGCTTTAGTATACACAAACAAGTTAAAAAAATACTTTTCTAGCTGGGTGCGGTGGTGCATGCCTGTAATCCCAGCAGCTTGGGAGGCCAAGGCAGGAGGATGGCAAGTTCAAAGCCAGCCTCGGCAAAAGTGAGGCGGTAAGTGACTCAGTGAGACCCTGTCTCTAAATAAAATACAAAATAGGGCTGGGGATGTGACTAGTGGCCAAGTGCCTCTGAATTCATTCCCTGGTTATCCTCCTCTCCGCAAAAATGCTTTTTTGGGGTGGAACTAAATGCTAATACACACTAGTATACAACATGCTAGTATTACTAAAATATATAATAATGAGTCACGTTACAAGGATACCTCTGCTAGGAGCCCTGACTGTTCCAATCCTGTTAGTCAATGTTTGCAGCAGGCAGGGGAGAGCTGGTGGGCAAGGGACAGGGGACAGAAAAGACACAAACAAGCTTGGCAGATAGAAGTTCAATAAAAAGTTAAGTGAATGAATAAGTGACCCACTGTAGTTCCCTCTTCTCGATGGTTTTGGTTTTGGAGGGTTCACTTTTCAAAGTCTCAGTTCCCAGCAGTCCTAAAGAGAAGGGTGAGTACCACCCACAAGATATTTCAAGAAAATGATCACATTCACGTAACTTTTATTATAGCATACTGTTATAGCTGTTCTCTTATTATTGTTGTTGTTAATCTCTTCCTGTGTCTAAATCATAAACTAGACTTCATCATAGGTAGGTATTACAAGACATAAAAACATAGCGCATATAGGGCCTGGTCCTGTCTGTGGTTTCGGGCGTCCATGGGGGTCCTGCCCTGTAGATAAGAGGGACAACCATAAAAAACAAAAAAAAAAGGAGGCCCAGCTGGGTGTGGTGGCACACACCTGTAATCCCAGCACTTAGGGAGGCTGAGACAGGAGAATCACGAGTTCAAAGCCAGCCTCAGCAACGGCGAGGCGCTAAGCAACCCAGTGAGACCCTGTCTCTACATAAAACACAAAATAGGGCTGGGGATGTGGCTCAGTGGTCGAGTACCCCTGAGTTCAATCCCCAGTTACCCCCCCCCCCAAAAGGAGGAGGCCCATGAAAAGAAAGGGGAAAGGCAGGATGGGAAATAGAGCAACGCTAGTAGACAGGGTGCACTGAAACCTCAGCAAATCTTTACACACTTTTGCCAAAAACCAAAGCCTTAGCAGCCAACAACAAATAGGCCCCTGCTTTAGAGAGGACACCACCTGAGTGCCATGCCTGGGGAGGGAGTCCCTGAACTGTGGTGGGGGCCTCCTGATGGGAAGTGAAGTTCCCTCTGGGCTCTCAATTCCCCAGAGTTCTTGAAGACAAAATGTATGGATATCCTCATACTGTATTTTGGCCATTTCCACCTTCTTTTTTCAAATGCTTTTTAATTCAAAGCTTTGTCCAAGTAGTGTACATGACTCATTTTAATGTCACTTCCTCTCTCTGGTTCCCGAGTCCTCTCCAGTGCAGGTGTTGAAGAGCAGGAAACAGTCAACTAGAGAGCAGCGGGGGAGAGGAGGTGACCCTTCTCTCGGATAACTAGGCCTGATAATAAAACACTGGCTGTTACACGCCAAGATTGACACTTGAGCTCTGGGGGCCTCCAGGAAAGCTGGGAGAGGCTTATGGTAGCAAAATGCTTTTAAGAAAAACTTTTTTTTTGGTACCAGGGATTGAACTCAGGGGCACTCGACCACTGAGCCTCATCCCCAGCCCTATTTTGTCTTTTATTTAGAGACAGGATCTCACTGAGTTGCTTAGCACCTCGCTGTTGCTGAGGCTGGTTCTGAACTCATGATTCTCCTGCCTCAGCCTCCCAAAGTGCTGAGATTACAGGCATGCACCACCTCGCCCAGCTCTAACTTCATCTTTAAACAGTGACCCTCACCACCTGATTCTGTACCTAAGACAAAACACAACGTACATATACTCTATCACCTCCCGTACATATACTCTATCACCTCCCCGACTTCTCCAGCTGTGGAGATAAGCCCTACAAGCATATGGCAAGCCACAGGAAACCAGGAAATGTGCTTGGATCCAGCTGCTATCCCATATTTAGAAACCAGGAAGTAAATCAATTCACAGCACAAAGTCGGAGTAGTTTAAATGTAGGGGAAACATGCACATGTGTGGAGTAACTAGGGGAATTATTGAGAGGGAAGGCAAAATCCTTCCAGAAAGAATATCGTAGGTCTTCCCACTTTGATCAAGAGAAAGCATTTTGAAATCATTTGTCTTCCTATAAGAATAATGCAAGCCATAAGAGAATTCTCTGCATGGAGGTTTTCCATGGGTCAATATGGATGCTTCCTGCCCAATGGAAACAGGTCCCATCACTCTCCATCTATGACTACCTTCTAGCACTTGCTTGCCCCTAGCAACCGCTACAAGCCACCCAGTAGAGCCCCTGCCCAGGTGGTGACTTGGCCACGTGGCAGCAGACAGGTTACTTAGCAAAGAGGATTCCCCTCTCCAGAGGTGGGTCTGATACCAGCATGTACCCAGATGGGCAACACATCCGGAGGTTTAATTATGCATGCTAATGTTCCCCTTCCTTGACACAAATAAGTGAAAGGTGAAAGGTTAATATGGCGGTGAGAAGAAACACCACTGCAGAATGAGAATGTTCTGGTTATCTCATTGAGGAAAATAATAGTCCCGCTGTCCCCCATGACACCATACCGTGGTAGCAAACTGCCAAAAGGGCTACAGGGAGGAGCCATGAAACTAGAATTACTAGAGCAGGATAAGGCCCAGGGCTTCCACCTGGCAGGTAAATTTGTCCTCTGAGTGAAAAAGTGAACAGAATGTTCAGTTACTCAAATATGCGCATCCACGCTGTACCTGGATCCCACAGGCTTCCTCTCAGAGTCGTCATAATCAGATGGTTTTTGCTAAGGGCTTGTTTGTAAACTTTTTGAGCCCCAGTATATTAGAGATCAGATGGTGTCCAAAGTCACTTATATCAAAAACAGAAAACAATGTTGGAATATAGGAGGAGGGCACCCTGTCCCAGGCTGCAAATGCACCTCCTAGGGGTCATGCTCAATATTCCACAGGAAGATCTGGAGCCCCTCCACCTCACCCCACCCCACATCCCCTGCCCTGCAGCCCTGCCCCAGCTCTGCCGCATCCAAACCCCACCCTGCCCTAGTCCTGAGGCAGACAAACAGAAAAGCAATCTAAAATGAAGGCACAGCCTAGGAAATTCCTTGCAGAGTTCTTGCCTGGTTTCAGGGAATACAAGCCAATACAAATTTTTGTGGCTCTATTAACATATGCAGCTATGCAACAAGGAAATGATAATAAAACAAGAACCCTTTTGAGTCTGGTCTTTCTGGATCCCAGTATGGAGAGGCAGAGGAAGATGGTTAAGAAAGTAGGACGGGTGGCCAGTGGGGTGAGGGCGGAAAGAGGAAAAGGGAGGTGAAAGGGTGCTGGTCCTAGGGTGTGAGCTTCAAGCGGGGGGCACGACAGCCATTCAAGGGCTTGTAACTGCATGGAATTGCAAAATAACAGAAGAGTGCTTACAAGCCAGAGACTGAGGGAGACAGTCTCCCCAAGAAGCAAGTCCCCACTTCAGTCAGGAAAGGACAGCCTCCCAGGGTCGCATGCAGCTACTTCTTACTCCACCCTGCTTAAATGGACAGGACAACGAGGTCACCATGTGTCCTCTGAGCTTGACAAAACCCAGACCTTCAAGAAAAGACACCTCTGGGTATAGAAACAGGTCTAATTTTTATCTTATTAAAGTGAGCTATCCCTTATTTGAATAGATATGATTTTGGCATGCCAGATATCTCTAGTTCTTACTGAGTTTTCAAGTGCTTACAAAAAAATCTGATTCCTTTAGATTTTTCCACTCCCAGTTATGGATTTTATTTATGTGTTTATATATGTGTGTGTATATGTGTATACACAAGCATATACATATATGTACATACATATGTGTGTACATATGTGCAGATATGCATGCATATACATGTACGTACATACAAACATATACATATGTATGTCTCTACACACACACACACACACACACACACACAAGAAAGCTGCTCAGGATATATATGGCAATGAAGAAAGTGATCCAGTTACTCACTATAAGCCCACTGTTGATCACATATTATAAATCATTTAAAAAGCTGACATGCAAATATTCATGACCATCAGCTAAAGTATAGGATGTTATAACAAATACAGAAATCTGAGGGGTCAACTCCACTGTGGAGGTATTATTCAATAAGTTAGGTTTCATAGACTTAATACGTCTAAAAATTAAATGTGTTGTGCTAATATAAGTAAGAAGGTTTTCCTTTTAATATTAAACAAGTTTGTATTTTTACTTGTTTTAGAATTACGAAAAATGTAATGTTGCTCATAAGCCACAGAAGAGAAATAAATTGGATTACATCAAAATTTTAAACTTTGGGGCTGGGGTTGTAGCTCAGTGGTAAAGTGCTTGCCTACCATGTGTGAGGCACTGGGTTCAATCCTCTGCACCACATAAAAATAAATAAATAAAATATATTATGTACATCTACAACTAAAAAAATATTTTTTTAAAAAATTTTTAACTTTTGTTCTGGAAAGAATACCATCAACAAAGTGAAGAAAACAACCAGTGGAATGAGAGAAAATATTTGCAAACCTGATAAAGGCACTTTTGTCCAGAATATAAAAGGAAATTTTATAACTCAAGAATAAAAAGACAAGCAACCCAATTAAAAAGTGAGAAAATAACTGAATAGACATTTCCTCAAAGAAAATATAAACCAATAGGTGTGGGAAGATATATGAAATATCATTAGTCATCAGGGAAACATAAATCAAATCACCATGAAACACTAAGTCACATCACGTTGATGGTTTTAATAAAAGAGACCAACAGTAGCAAGATTTGGCAAGGATGTGGAGAAGTCGAACCCCCAGACATTTCTAGAAGAGTTGTCAATGGTGCAGCTCCTTTGGGACGACCACTGCTCATTCCTCAAATGTTAAGCACAGAGTTTTCACATGAACCAGCAAGCCCACTCTTAGGTCTACAGCCAACAGAATTAAAGACAAAACGAAAGCTCACATAAAAACTTGTACATGACTGTTGATAACAGCAAAGGTGGAAAACAAACCAAATGTCTTCATCAACATTTGAATGAATAAAGAAAGTATGGTATGTCCATATAGTGGGATATCATACAGCCATGAAAAGGAATCAGAATCGATACACATGACCACATAGATGAACCTTGGAAACATGCTAAGTGAGAGAAGCTAGACATCAAAGACCACATAAGTTTTTTGGTTTTTTTTTTTCCATATGAAATGTCCAAAATCAGCAAATCTACTGAAATAGATGGCAGATGGGTGGTTGCTTGAGTTGGGGTGGAGGTGGGGGAAATAGGGGGGGACACTAATTGGGATTGGTGGCCAAGAACAATATTCTGGAATTAGGTGTGATGATGACTGCACAACTCCATGAATATACTAAATATCACCCTTCTGCCCCCAAATGAGCAAATTTTATGATATTTGAATTATATTTCAATACAGGTGTCTTTACTTTTTCATTTATTTTTTAATTTTAAGAAATTTTAAGGGGGGTACTTGGAACTAAACACAGGGGAGCTTTACCACTGATCCATATCCCATCCCTTTTCAACATTTATTTTGAGACGGGGTCTTGCTAAGTTTCCTAGGGCCTCACCAAGGCACTGAGGCTGGCCTCAAACTTGCAATCCCCCACCTCAGTCTCCTGGGATTACAGGTGTACACCATCATGCCCAGCCTCAAGAAAGGTGTTTTTAAAAGTGAGATGATGTAAAAAAAAAAAAAAATCAATGTAGAAATTCCCTCTAAAATATACTCTGAAACATATAAAACTTCAGTAATGAATTTAATAAATTTCTCCAAGTGCATCAAAACAAAAAGCTAAAATGAAAAAAACAGTACTTTTCAATTTCAGACTGATTAGACTATGTCATTTTGATGCTGTTGAAAAATCCATGTATTTGACAATGTGATAAATAGAAGATATTAATAAAATAAATGAACAAGATACTTTTCTACTGATGCTTCTAAATTATGCCTTAGCTGTTTTACATAGACTCGCTAACATGGCTACTGGGACACTGTAGGAGTACACTCTGCTTCCAGCATTGAGTAAACAGAGTCACAAGGAACCAGGTAAAACTTGGCAAAACTGGGTCTCACATCCTTTCCACCACTTCATTAAGAACCTTGTGGGGCGGGGGCTGGGGCTGGGGCTCAGTGGTAGAGCGCTCACCTAGTGCAGGTGAGGCACTGGGTTCGATCCTCAGCACCACATAAAAATCAATAAATAAAAATAAAGTTATTGTATCTGCGTACAACTAAAGAAATATTTTTTTAAAAAAGAAAACTCGTAAGTTTGATGAAGGCAAATCGTATGATGACGCTAAAATAAAACTGAAGTCACACTGGGCTGTAGTTTGGATCTTAAATATTCCCCAAAGGCCCACATGTTAAAGACACGTTCCCCAAAGTGCCATTTTAGAGAGGTTGGAACCTTTAAGAGGCGGGGCCTAGTGGGAGGTCTGCAGGTCATTTGTGCCATCAGAGGGGCTGTGTTCTTCCTCTTTCTCTTTTTTTGCTCCCTGGCCTTGAGGTGAACAGTTCTGCTTTGCCAAATGCTCCTACCATGATATGCTACCTAGTCACGGGTCCAAAGCATTGGAGCCTCCAACACTGTGAGCCAAAATAACCTTTTTCTCTTTATAAGTTGATTATCTCAGATATTTGTTACAGTGATGGAAGGCTGACCAATACACACGGCTTAAAATGTTTGTTAGACTACATTTTTCTAAGGAAGAACTACTAAATAGAAAGAACAATGAATAGTTTTTTGGGGGGAGTGTGGAGAGTACTGGGGATTGAACTCAGGGGCACTTGACCACTGAGCTACATCCCCAGCCCTACTTTATATTTTATTTAGAGAAAAGGTCTCACTAAATTGCTTAGCGCCTTGCTTTTGCTGAGGCTGGCTTTGAACTCGTCATTCTCTTGCCTCAGCCTCCCGAGCTGCTGGGATTACAGGTGCGTGACATTGCACCCAGCTCAAGAATAGTTTTTAACACTGAGAAACAGTTTAGCTAAATTTATCTCAAAAAATCATTTAGAATAGAAAAGTCTTCAACATTTCTTTGATTGTGTTTAGAAAGGGGTAGAGGTGGGGGAGGTTTTTTCTGTGAAAGAATCCCACATCACCTAAGAATCATCATAAAATTTAAGCAAAGAAAAAACATTGAACCAAGCAGTATTATGCGAGGCTCACAACCAACACTATCTTGATTTATTAGGTACATGTGCCCTTCTAAAAAAAGGTTCCCAGATACCATCATTTCATAATAAATTAAAAAGACACTCCACTGAATAGAGACGGTTCTTTTTCAAATGGGAAAGAGTCATTTAATACAGCTTTGTTCTCTGTGGACTTCAACCTAAAGCGTTCTTTTCAGATGGATAAAACTTATTTCTCCAGCCATGTCCTCAGCACAGTGGCTTCTAAGCCATCACGATCACAATCACTTGTAGAGCTTGTCAAAACACAGATTGTAGGGTCTCCATTCCCACAGCTTCAGTTGGGTCCAGAGTAAGGCTCAAGAACGTACCTCTACCCCACCCAATGATAGTTCCACCGGTCTAATACACACTAGCAGCTTAGAGTGGGAGCTGGCAAGGCCACCTCCCGACTGGGCAGGTTTACATGAAGACGACCAGAAAGGAAAGCAAAACAGTTCCCAAAGGCTTAAGCACAGTTACGGTTGGTACTGAAATAACAGTAATCACCATCACCTGATCTTAGAAGTTCTGTGGTTCATACAGAAACTTCCAGTTTCATATCACTTCCACTTCTATTCACCCCAAGATTCATTTACGGGCATTCCTCCATCTCCTAGCAATATTACAGGGCTACCATGACCTAGCCATGTTTACCCAGTATGTATCCCTGGATACGGGAGGTTTTCTTCAGTGGGTCCCCATCAGAGACAACCAAGGCAATCAGCTGGAATTTGGAACTGGGACTTAGAATTTCTGTCTGGCTACTCCTTGGAGCAAGAGGTAAACTCAGAAGCTGCTGCTAATGACTACTTTCCACCACGTGGAATGGGTACGAGTAAAAGGCCATCTGTATGCCCAGAGAGAAGCAGCGAGGAGGTGACGAGTGAGGGCTTCCTGAGTTCCTTATGGCTTTCCATTCTCTGGCCTCAGTGGAGGACCAAGGCTGCATCCCAGCCCTGGGGATCCATCAGTCAATCTCGACCCCACATCTTCTCTTAAATTCCCTTTCTTGACTAAAACTACCTGAAAAGAATTTCTGATATAACTATAGGGGCCCTAATTAAAACTGTTCATAAAGTCAATTTTGGGGTGCCTCTCCTCTCCACATCAGCTCACCTTGAAAGTTGAACTAAACCTTAAAACTTTATCCTACTCAAGTTTACCTGGGGGTTAGTTTTCCATCGCTACCACAAAATACCTGAAGCTGTGGGAACTTTATAAAGAAAAGAGGTTTAGATAGTTCACAAAGTGGGAGGTTCAAGGACATGGATGCCAGCACTGGTTCAGCTCTGGTGAGGACCTCAAAGCAAATGACATCACAACAGGAGTGGGTGATAGTGAGAAAAATCACATGGTGAGGTGGGAAGCCAGAGAGAAACCAGGGAAGGGCCAAGCTTACTCTTCTGTAACCACCTCTCTTGACAACTAACCAGCTTCCCATGAGAACTACGTCACTCCCTTTCAAGGGCTTGCCTCTGGTGACCTAAATTCTTCCCAGGGAAAGTTCCCATGATTTCTTAACATCACCACACTGAGGACCAAGCTTTCAACACATGTCTCTGGGGGACACACTCAAACCATCTTCAAGTCATAGCAACTTAATACCTCATAGCGAAAGCCCCATCTTGTGTAGGTAACACCCTGAAGCCCACATCACTATATATTTTAAACTCAGGGCCTGCTTGGGTTCCTATACAACAGGCAATTATGATTTACATTTCTCTCCAGAATCAGGCAAGGATAAATGAATACAAACTGGAAATGAATAAAAACTCATTCAGTGAGCACAGAAATAAGAACACCAATAAATCTGTTTCAAATTAAGGTCGAACATGAAATTTTATTTGCTATGTTAGAGAAATTTAGATGCTTAATTTTTCATTAACATTTTGGAATAACTCCAGGCTTTCTACCTCCTTATTTGTAAATGGCATTCTTATCTGCTACATGTAGACTTGCCCAACCGTACCCGGTATGTTGTACACACGCATTCCCATGGAAACATGGACTCCCCAAAGGGGCCATTTCTTTATCTCTTTCCATCTACCTACTTCTTTTAATGCGCAACAAAGTGGTAAGATGTAATGCTGTCCCTTTCAGCATCACATCACATCTGTGAGCATACACAGAAGTTTGCAATGTACCAGGTGTTATAAAATCGGAATCTAAAGGTGCCTTGAATAGTTTCACACTGTTTCGTGTTTTATATCTCTGGTACTGAACCTTGGACTTTAAGATCTTGGCCTCCTTAAAGGAAGACTTCTGGGAATTATCTTTGGCAATCACATGCTGATGATTTTGGCTGCCTTGGGTCACAAAACAACAGGTAGTCACAGGCGCTCAGTGGTTTCCTCAGACTGGGTTGCTTTCTTTATGGTAATCAATTTACTGGGCCCAGCTGTCAGGCACTCAACTTCCCAATTAACAACTGGAAGTAGAACTTGAACCACAGGAAGGAAGAAAACTCAGATTTTCCCAAACACACAGTTAATGAAAAAGTTAGCCTCATCTCCAACTCATCTGTGTTTTTCCCGTAGAACATAAATGTCAATTTGGAAAACCATGTACCTACAGAGGTTTCTCCACATAGAAAGGTTTCCCATGACATCTGAGTGGGCCATGTGCCAGGCAGCCATCCCTATGGAGTTAACAGAAGTTAATTTAAAACTGGAAACAGAGCAGCACAAACTTGTTGACTACTTTCCTCTTATTAATTTGATGGACAGACTGAAAGGGTTTAAACTATAGGGCACAGCTTCTAATCTAACAGAGAAGAAAAATCCTTTTGTTTCGCTTCTTAGCTATTCCTTGGGTCAAAAGTGAAACATGGGGGCTGGGACTGTAGCTCAGTGGTAGAGTTCTCGCCTTGCATGCGTGAGGCACTGGGTTCGATCCTCAGCACCACATAAAAATAAATAAAATAAAGATATTGTGTCCATCTACAACCAAAAAACGTATTTTAAAAAAGTAATAAAAATGGGAACTACTCCATGGGTCATCCTTGCATCCTGTGTCCAACACGTGGGCACACTGTAGTTCCCCCCTTAGTCAGTTTCAGTTACCTTCGGGCAACTATGTTCCACAAATATTAAATGAACAATTCCAGACATAAAGAATTCTTAAGTTATGAGTAACTTCTATTATATATTGTTATAGTTACTCTATTTTATTAGTGATTGCTAATCTCTTATTGTGACTAGTTTACGAATTAAACTTTATCATTGCCACTTGTGTATAGAAAAAAAGCAGCACAGATAGAGTTTGGTACTAGCCGAAGTTTTGGAGATCCACTGGGGTTCTTGGAACAGATCTCCCTCAGATAAGAAGGGACTGCTGTACTTTTCTGATCCAACTCTTCCTGACCAAATGTTTCCCCCCCCTGAATGACAGAAGAGAATAAACCAAGTGGGGAAGCAACAGGATTGCCACTCACAAGAAAACCTGCATGGACGTTGAGGTCTCAGCCTAGGAGAAGAGAAGCACCCTGGACTGACAGAGACTTTGGAAAATGAATGACCACTCCTGTCTATAAAGGAACAGGAATGATTGTGGAAAAGGGGGAGGGTCTGAAGACTCTGACCAATCCTTTACTTAGATTTCTTTCAGGACATGAACAGTGAACTTGTTAAAATCACAATTTGAAGACGCAGAGTATATGATATTTTTTTTTCCTAACATCTTCCTTTTTGCAAGATTGATTGATCTACCAGTGATTAGAAACTTTACTATCCACTTTCAACCTAATAAAGGGTCAGTCCTTTTTACCTTGGATCTTAGGAATGAAAAGACACTTGTTTCTAAGTTGCACACCTATATCTAGGACTAACTTAGAAACTTCTTTGTGGTTTACCTGACTAGAGACTGTTAGAGTGCTGTAGTCCTAAGCCCCAAGCATAAATCACTCAAATAAATCCCACTACCCTGTATTTCTTCTCAAATGACCCCAGTATCTACAGGATATGGACTGTGGTACATTACTTCTTTGACCAATGTGTCTTGCACATAGAATACTAGAGAATTCTTTCAAGGCAAAAAAAAAAATAGTTGTCAGTCTTCAAATGAGTTTTCATTTTCATATCATGAAGCAGGGACAGATACCCTTTAGAATATGATGATGCCATCCATTCCACTATTACCAAATCTCATGATAAGGCCATGTGTACATTTAGAAGGGTCACTGCTGCCCACATATATTACTCAATGTTCATGGCTGCCCAACTACATTCTATTTGAGGAATCTCATAATTACCTAGGAAATTATTTCATATTTCAGTATCTCCAATTGCATCATCCATAAGGATTAAGGTAAAATATTTTCCTTAAAGAACATCTTTCCTGAAATTTTATTTTTGCATATTATCTTTCAAGGTCACCCCAGTCTGCTCACAATGCCAGCTGCACAGGAAACTCTAAAATAAATATATTATATAGCAGAACCCATCAGGAGAGAGAACAGGAGTCACTGTGGGGTGAGGCTTCAAGTCACTGTAAGGTAAAAGCTTGTACTATGGGAGAAGTGTAATCAGAGCTGTGTGACCTCTTTGGATTGATCAGAAGAATAGCAAAGGGATTATTCTACGTCACTGAGATATCTTTTTTTTTTTTATATATATTCTTTTTAGTTGTAGATGGACACAATATCTTTATTTATTTATTTTTATGTGGTGCTGAGGATCGAACCCAGTGCCTCATGCTTGCGAGACAAGCGCTGTACTACTGAGCCACAGTCCCAGCCCCGACTGAGATATCTTGACACAGGGGGGGCGTTGAAATAAACTGATCTGTATTGGCTTGAACATCACTGCTTAAAACCTAGAGCTTCGGGCAATCCACAGAACTTGCTAGACCTCCCATCTATGTAGGAGGAGCTACATTATCATTGTAGAGTTTAGGAAAAGGGGGTTATTACAAGGATGTCATGATCCTACCATGCTTCATCTCTAACGAATCATGTTCCCCTGGAGTTCCAGCGTGCTTTGATTTAACATCAAAGACAAGAATTCTTAACCCCACCAACTGGCAGATACAGGAATTTCAACTGTTCTGATATAATGACTCTAAGTAAATCACTATTAATTTCTTACTTTCCAACCTACTAGTCAAGCAGAAATGCAGTCAGAATTGCTGATGAAATTACAGATCACAGAGGAGGCTCTCTAATGCATTTCTTGCTTTCATCCTTCAAGCACGGCAAGTTCCAAACTAAAAACAGCTTTGCTTCATATTAGCATTTTAAATATAGCCTCTAAAAATTACCTTTAGGAGGCAGTGAGTTAAGGAAGGGATATGACTTGACAAGGATTATTACTGATAGAGTTTTTCTTTCTGTGTTCTGAAAGTCACACCTTGGCACTTACAAGACATAAAATATATTTTTACCTATTGTGGTGGGGAAGGGACACATAGGAGACGAGTTGGCAAGAAATCCAAAATGTATGGCTTTCAAATTATACCCCATTTATCCTACACGTAAGCAGGCTGAGATTACATTTAAATGCTAGTAAAGAATTATTCATTCATCTTAAGAACAGGCTAATCATTGAAATATTCCATATGACATTCTCTGTCCGTAAACTCTCCTATTGCTACTCTATTGGCAATTACTTCAAGTGTCATCTAAACTGTTTATGAAGTTAAGAAAAATACTTTCAATGGTCCTTAAAGAATATGGTATAAACACACACAAAATGCAAGGTCCTCTATTAGGAAAGAAGAGATATTTTGATCAATTAACAGAAGTGCTGTGAATGTCATTAGAACCCATTTGAAAATTATGGCCTACATCATCCTGGAAACTAGCAGTGGTTTCCAACCATTTGCAGAAAAATAAGGGTGCATTTAATAAGATAGGTATAGAATTAATGGAAACAAACACACTCATACACACAACACAGGAATTTAAGCCAAGTCATCGGCTCATTCCTGAATTCACTGCAATAATGCGATACTGTCACCATCAGGTTAATTATAAACCAAGCAGGAAGCAGTCCATTTGGATTGTAAGGGAAAGGGTCAGAATGTGAATGTTTTAGAATAAATCGGGTACCTGAGAGTTTCATGAGAAGTTCGGATGCGGCTTTGACTGACATATCCCGCCTTAGCACATTTCCCTTCCCTTCCTGGGGCTTCAGTGTGTCCTCAGAGATGCTTTGGGCTGCCACTTCAGGTTCCGGGCTGAACACATAGCTGGACCGAGGCAAGGCCGTGCTTAGCGCTTCCTCTTCCTTGGGCTCCTCTTTCACTTTAAAGTTGAGATTCATGGGCTCCTTCTGATTTGCAGCTGTCAAAAAAAGGAGGGGGATTATATATGTGTGTGTATATATGTATGTATGAAAGGCCTCCCCGCCCCAGCTACCCTGTTACTTAATGAAGTATGGAATGCACAATCACTTTGTGCTGAGAGTAAGAGGGACCACGACCTGTCCAAAATAGACTGAGCCCTGAGCTCAGAATTACAGATGCACCCCTTGTATCTGTACAGTATTTTAAGAAGAGTTGGGGCATTTTCTCTTTGGTTTTTCTAAATATGGTCCTTTCTATATGTGCCTCTCTGACCTATTAGCAATCTCCCCCACCTAATCTTATTACAGAATAGGGCTTTTAGGCAATTATTCTGCCATCAACTATTGAATAAAAACATGAGTCAGAGGCAAGAAAGACCCAAAGCCAAAACTGGGGTTGGTGTGGTAAGGTGAGGAGCCAGAATTTGCCAATGAGAAAAGCTCAGATGAGAGATACACCACTCTTATTGTAAGCAGACACTGCTGATCCATCTACAGTGGGACATGTACTTGGCACTATGCTTCTGGTCACTGTAAATAAATCGATGTCTGTAGCCCGAATCATCTCTGCATACCAAATGGGCTTTTGGTTTTGTTTTGCTTTTAATTTTGGAATCATTTTAGATTTACAAAGAAGCTGCAAAGATGGTTCAAGAGTGCCCACGTGGCTTTCACGCAGCATACCCTAAGGTTGGCATCTTACATAACCACTGTACAGGTGTCAGAACTAAGACATCCACATTACTGTAATCTAAACTCCAGATTTTATTCAGATTTCACCAGCTTTTCTACCAATGTCCTTTTTCATTTTTGGCATGGTTGGTTGGTGTGCAGAGCGTGGTCAGGCTAGCTGTCTTGTTACGGGATGGAGTCCGAGGCTCAGCTACGCTGCGCCAAGCGTCCCCACTGGGCTGTATGTACAGGAACAACCAGAGGGACGAGGACAGCTCCTTCTTCTACTGCTTCCTGCTGTCACAGGCTCTAGCTCCCCGCAAAGGACCATGTAGTGGAAACTGTGAGTTGCTTATTACACTGGGTATATTTGTCTTTTCAAAGAAAGGATCTTGTCCTAACACAGAATTCTTAGTAATACCTCTTAGAATAATCCTCAAACCCATTCCATCTTAATAAACCAAAAGAGGGAAATGAATCTCCAAAGCAAGCATCCTTTCCCCGGCTAATACACAGCACATGGTCCGTTTTTCCATCTTACGATCCTTTGGTATATTTGGACACCCCAGAGGGCTAAATAAAGTAACAGTCACAAGTTTCACTATTAGAAAGATGCAGAACTGAGATCAGAACCTAGGTCCACGAGCCACCCACCCCATGTCCCTTACCTGCCTCCAGCACACAGCTCCTCTACCTCTGGGGGCTGTGCTGTACCAAAACTCAAAAGGAACTTGACTTTCAAGACTACCTGTTCAATGAACTCGACCCTGAACATCCTGTTCAAAATTGTAGCCCTCATCCCTACCTTGTGCCCAATCTTCCTTACCCTGCAGTAATTATTTTATGCTCCATAATATGGAGCTGCTATGGATTGAAGGGTGTCCCCCACTAAATTCACACATTGAAACCCTAATCTTGCAGCATGAACATCCTTTGAATTAGGGCCTTCAGGGAGGAAATCAGTTGAATGAGACTGTAAGGGTGAGGCCCTAATCCAGTGTCACTGGTTCCCTGTTAGCACAGAAGGACAGACACCAGCAATGTACATGCACAGCAGAAAAGCCCTGCGAGGACATGTGAGAAGGTGGCCATCCGCAAGCCAGGAAGAGAAGGCTCAGGAGAATCCCAACCTCCTTACAACTCCATCTTGGACTTTCAGCCTCCAAAACTGTGAGGAATAAATTTCTGTGGATGATAAGTCACCAGCCTGTAGTATTTTCTTGTGGCAGCCTTAGCAGAGAAATCACATACTATATCATTTTTTCAATTTGTTATTAACTATTTACAGGCTTTCATGAAGGAGACAATCATTATTTTAATGCTGATGTCTGTCAAGTGCCCGGAACAGTGGCTGGCACAGCATAGGGGCACCGTATGTACTCACTGAATGAATAAAATGTGTTGGCTACCAAGCAATGGCCTCTGATGGCCTTCCAGTATTACAGGAAATGAAAGCTAAGAACTCTAGAATATCCCATCCGAAGTAACCGGAAGGGCTTTCCCCAGATCCGATCATTACCTGGGGATGAGATCTTTGGGATGAATTTAAAAGCTTTGCTACCGAGACCACAGCACTTAGTGAGATGTCTCCCATCCAATAACTTGGCCTCTAGCATTTCTAAAGGGGGAGTCCAGAAAATTTCAAGGCAAGTGCTTCTAGTCTAGCTCTTCGGAGACAATGCCATTGAAAGCTAAGCCACAAGGAACAATGGCAGTCTTTAGAGCAATCCTCAAATATATATTTCCAACCCCAAGCAGGAGGGCTGCTCCTAAGGACTCAGCTTACTTATTATACTTCTTCCCTGTGCGCTTTTTAACCACTTCCTGGGGGTTTTCCTGATGGCACCCCTAAAATCTGCCTTCTCCCTACACCTTTCTTTCAGAACCTTGGTAAGATCCTTTTCCACGAGCATCCTAGTCATGACGGAGTCATCAGTGTGTACTTATTACTTCTGTGACTCTGATTTCTTGGGAAGGAATAATTTAAAGTGAATGGTTAACATTTTTAAAAAGGTTTCCATGCTGTTATCTTTTATGTAAAAACAGTTTAACCTTCTGAGATGAGGCTAGGACAGACAGAAAATACTGAGGCCCTAGAAGCAAACCCAGCTTGCGGAGAAGCAGCTTGCGGCAAACATTAAGTGGATAGTCTCCGAACATATACACGGCTTCTAGGAGCACTGGTCAGAATACATGCTACAGGAGACTTAAGGGAAAAAAAACACTCAGCATCGTGAGCAAGACCTGGATTTAACAGAACTTCAAAAAGACACTTCAAAAAAACCACAGGCCAGCTCCATGTGGCTGAATTACCAGCTTGCAGAGCACGACATACCTGGTTTTTATTCTGGCGACATCAAGAACGGCATAAAAGTGTCAGGTGCTGAGAAAATGTAAATATAGTTAATTGATATAACAGAAAAACATGTGGGAAACACTCTTTGCCCAAGTTTTAATTTCCCAAACATTTGGGTCTAAATAGAAGATGTAAAAATAGAAATATGAAGGCTAGTCTGCTTTCTTTCAGTTGCCAGAAATATTTACATTGACAAGAGCACATAAAGCAAATTTTTTGTAATTAATATGACTGAATAATTGCCATCTTTTAAATTATTCTAGTTTTTTAAAAACCTGCATGTGTAGAGAAAGGTGGAATTAAAGATGTTTTCTTTTCCTTGTGGGAGATTGCTAAGAGAAAAGCAACAATTTATGAATCACCGTGTGGTCTTTACTTCATTCCTACTACTAACACAGAACGATCTGTGCACATATGGATCATGGCTCACAAAGGGCTTTCACAGCACCTGCCTCGACTTCTGTTTATATATCTTAAAGTTGCCAGACGCTCCACTTTTAATGCAGAGAGGAAGCCCCGCTAATCAAGGGGCCCTGTCTCTTGCTGTTTGTTCCAAACATTTTAAGAGCAGAGCCACTCTGATTATAAATTATGTACATCTGTAAATTCATGTACTGGATAGAGCTGGGCTGTCGTTTAGGGGAAACAGATCAGCTTCTATGAGGATTTATAAATGATTCAAGATAAAGACAAATGCAAGAAAGTTTTGGGAAAGCCCCCAGAGAAAATGATTCTAATTGTCCAATTCTAAAAGGTATGGATGAGTGTCAAAGAACTTCCTCCTTACAGAAGGTGCCATTGGTCCACAGGGAAATCCCCTCTAAGGCTCTTCTCCTCCAGAAAATTCTGTATAACATCCTTAGAGACCATTTCATGGATGAGGAAACTAAGATCCCAAGAGTTTAAGATTGACAAATGAATCAGAGCTGGTACATGCAGACCTCAGGCTCCTGAGCTTCCAGGTGAAAATGTGTCCAAGCCCTTTGCTTCCTCTCCAAGATGCCCCGAGACTTTTAGGAAGCATGCTATCTTAAGCAGCTGGACCGTGGGATTTGGGGAAAAAAGTGACATGGAGTGAACTAGGTGTTGTTACTGAGAAAAGGAAGGTGGGAGGGAGCAGGGTGTCACCTGAAGGGAAAGGACATTTTTGGGTAGGAAGGAATCTTGTAAAGATTTAAATGTGAGGATGAAGAGAAGACAAGGAGTGCTACAGAAATGCTCTGTCCCATCCTCTTGGTCCCCTTTGGTGAAGGAAAATGGTACCTTTCCTTGACATCAAGAAGACAGAGTCCTTGTTCAGTTTATAGGCTGGCATCTTGGTGAATGCTGAGCTACTCTGTGAAAAAGGAAGGCCATTAAGAATTATATTTACTATAAACCTAAACCTATTTACTATCATCCTAAACCACAGCCAGGTTCTCAGACCTGGATGTAAATGCAGAGCAATGATTTTCAAACGGTGTTCCAAGGAACCCCAGTATATGCTTCAGGGGTTCCAACAAATGTACATCTCAAATTCACAAGTAGTATATACCTAAAATGTCGACTCCCTGGAGACCACTAGTGCGTTAACTTGTGTTGGTGAGTTAATTTGGTTTTGTGTAGCTCTTGTAATGCAGTTTCTGCCATCATGGGAGCATTAGATTTCTAGTAATACGTCATTAATAAGGAAGTGGTTGGTGTCCCACTGATCTTTCGAAAAAAATCCAGTCCTATGCATGTGTGTCCATGTAACATTGTGCAGTTATAGTGCTACTAGAGCCTATATGCAGGCCTGAAGTTCATTTCTCACCTCTGTGCCACTGACATTCTAGGCTGGATAACTGGTTTGGAAGGGGACTGGCCTGAGCATAGTAGGATGATTACCAGCATCCTTGGCCTCTACCCACTAGAGGCCAGTAGCTCCTATCAGTTGCGAAAACATAAAATATCTCCAGACATTACCAACTGTCCCCTGGGCATATCTGTCTTTAAATGAAATGCCAGGGTAGGTTCAATAGTATGTGTTCCATTGCAGCTAACAGACAACAAAGGCAGACACACATTATGAAGACATGCAGATAGAGCTGGATCTGTCATTTACTGAGCACATGACATGGGCCAGGAAATACTATGCTGAGCGTCTATGTGGATTAACTATCTAACCTGCACGAAGAGCCTTTGAGGTAGGTCCTAATGTTATCCCCATTCTGTAGACGAAGTATCTAAGACCTATGTCATTAAATACATCTTCCAAATAGCAGTTAACTGAGTAGTGATCACATAGTTGATACAGAATTTTGAATGGCTGTACTGCATATTATAAGTTTGGGATGTTTCTTGTCTGCCATTTGTTATAAGGAATGAGAATAGTTGCTAAATGTTGTCAACTCTGAAGCAGAAACTTTATATTATACTCTTTCAAGTATCTGAATAAATACAATTAAAGGGACCTTGAGATTACAAGATGAGTTGTTAGAAATCTGTTTCCATTTGCCACAACTTCCCTGTGTTGCAGCAGGTGATCTTGAATCTGCAATTTGCAAGATTAATTTAGAAATACACTAGATGATAACATTATCATAAAGACCATACTCCATAATACCAGACTAACACTGTTTTAATTTGGGGAGTTTTAAATAAATTAATATAATAAATGTGAACTTAAAAAACAAAAACAAAGTTACATTTACAAATACATTTTCCCAATACGAGTTTTACATATTGAGATTCAGTTAAGACTTTGTTTGGAAAAATAAATGGATTTGGTGTTTAAAAAAGCAAAATGAAAACCATTACTGCTTTCTAGCTCCCTTATTTTACAATAAGGAAACACAAGCAAAGAGGATGACATGACCTTTTTTAAAATCACACAGTCATGAATGATAAAACCAGAATCAGAGCTGAGCTCTCCAGACCATAACCCACCGGCTATCATAGCTATCCAAGTTGCTCTGTAAGTGGTACGAAAGTACACATGAGCAAGCTGGGGACCTGGGTTTTGTTTTGCCTCTGTTTGTTTGTTTTTTGACAATTTGATGTGCTTTGGGTGAGAAAAACAAATTATCTTCTAAAAACACAAGAAAGGCTATGATTTAATTAAATAATTAATTGAATACTGAATATTACTTTTGAATGCTAAGCGTACTATGTGAAAATGGAATGTGTATAACATTTGCTAAATATTTTTAAATCTTGCTGCTTAATTTGCCTTAATTGTTCTATCATTAGCATTTAGTGAAATTTTAACCATCTTATATTTCTCATTAATCCCCACCTGGGTTAATCCCTGGCCACACTTCAGGATCTGTGCACCCAAATCAAAGGTCCCCCGTGACAGTTATGATGATAGACACAAAGCCACAGGGGAAGGGGGAGCCCACCTATGGGGAAGGTCAAGGTTACTAACAACGGTGAAGAGTGCTTCAAGAACTTTAAAAGGAATAAATAAGTTCTTTTTCTACAAACTAAACTACTAAACCCCACACATAATGAGCAAAAGTAGCCATCTGCAGTAATCCGCTTAACAGACAGGATATCTCCCTTGTCAACAGCAGGAAGGACAAGTCCTGGAAAACCCATCAAGTCTTGAGTAAATGTGAAAGAAAGCTGTCTTTTAAATGCACACTATTAACACATTCAAAAAGGAAAGGGAGTGACCTGCAGGGACTAGAAGAAAGGAAACCTGAAGATTGGACAACAGCTTTCCGATGCCTTCCGGGGAACTCAGTGACCACCTACCCCAAATGACATTTCCTCAAGACTGTTATGCTTGTCATTTTGATCTGTGGCTCGCAGATCAGGGTAAAAGTGATTTTTGTCATTGTGGATCCTCCAGAGAGTCTGAAGGGTAGTTTGCTGTGGGCTATGAAACGGCCACGGTGATTCCCTCCCAGGAGGTTCACCCCTCTGCAAGGTGACTTTGCAGCTCTTCCTGAGAGGAGGAGGATATAAATGGTGTTCCAGGGATCAAATGACCAGAACCCTGGAATAACACAGGAGAAGGTAGAAGGGAAGTGGCAGGGGGTGGGTCTACACCCCAGCAAAGCTGAAGACTGTCAATCGTTATCTCCAGAATAGTGGAGGGTTGTTACTCACTAGAATGCAGGCAGTCAGGCAGGGGTATCCCCAGATGCAGGAGGTACTAGAAGAACTTTGTCATCAGAAATGCTTTGGAGGACTGGGGGCAGGGTAGGGTGCTGGGCTGGGGGGATCTGGAGGGGCAAGCTATCTAGGTGAAGTGAAGGCTGCCCGGGAAAGGATGGATTGTACACACATTCTGAAGACACAAAGAATTTAACCAGATTAGTGACTAAAAGCACATGCATTAGAAATGATGCCATGATTCGAAGCCAAGGAAAATAAACAGTGAAACAGACGGAGGTCAAAAGACAGTTTGCTCAACTGAGAAATAAAAATTAGGTAATAGCTAATTAAGTGGTCATGAGCCAAGCCTTTGCAGCTAGGCAGAGCTGAATCTTTGCTCTGTTTCTTATAGCTGAAACCTTAAAGTCTCAGCTTCCTTATCTATAAAATAGGTTAAATACCTCTGACCCTATAAGACTGTGGTGGAAGTCAAGAAAAAAATTGCAGGAAGTGGTTGGCACAGGCCTGGCTCACTGCAAACACACCTGATTAACCATGGTGCTTATAACAGTAGAAGTAGTAACAAGCTGGGCACGGTGGCGCACGCCTGTAATCCCAGCACTTTGGGAGGCTGAGACAGGAGAATCACGAGTTCAAAGCCAGCCTCAGCAATGGCAAGGTGCTAAGTAACTCAGTGAGACCCTGTCTCTATATAAAACACAAAACAGGGCTGGGGATGTGGCTCAGTGGTCGAGTGCCCCTGAGTTCAATCCCCAGTACCAAAAAAAACCCAAAGTAGTAACAATAACAACAGCAGTAAATAAAAGAAAATCCACTTCTATGAGGAAGATGAGAAATTAGTTTTTATTTTACAGAAACAAAGGACTCTGATAAGTTTTCTTTTAGAAGGAGGCACACGTCTCCAGCACAGTGAGGAAAGCAAGCTCTGGATTCCAGTCATGATGCATTTCCATGCACTCCGAGTCTTGGATTCCTCATCCACATGCTCATTGGGACTTGACATATTTGGAAATACACTTGTACTGTAATGGTCTCTAGAAAGGTAAGTGGGCCTTACTGTTAGTACTCTGTTTGTTCTAAACACTCCCTGTTATGGTTTAGATATGAGGTGTCCCCCAAAAGCTCATGTGTGAGACCATGCAAGAAAGTTTAGAGGTGAATGGTAAGGCTATGAGAGCCTTAACCTAAGGAGTGCATTAATCCACTCAGATGGGTTAACTGAGTGATAACTGTAAGCAGTGTGGTGTTGCTGGAGGAGGTGGGTCCCTGGGGGTTTCCTTGGGGTATAGATTTTGTCTCTCATGAAGCAGCTTAGTCCTTCTCTGCTTCTTGACTGTCTGTTCTGAGCTGCTTTCCTCTTCCACACTTTTCTGCCATGATGCTTTGCCTCGCCTCAAGCCCAAAACAATGAAATCAGCCATTTATGGACTGAGACCACTGAAAACGTGAACCCCAAATAAATTCTTGCTCTTCTAAAACTGTTGATGTCAGGTCTTTTGGTCAGAGCAGGGAAAAAAAAAAAAAAGCTAACTAAAACACCCCTTGAGAAGTCTACACTATTAATACCACTTCTAGGGGCTAGAGGGTTGGCTCAGTGGTAGAGCACTTGCTTAGCCATACCCAGCACCACACACACATGCACAAAATACAACCTCTGAAAATATCTGCCATATAA
>PVHX01000492.1:88012-296575 GCA_004024805.1 Geosciurus inauris
GCTCCATGCAGGAGGTTCTGGCTAACCCCACAACAAACAAGAAGAGCAGAGAACAGAGCCAACTTCCTATTTTGCTGCTTCTTTACCTTGTAATTTAAGGTCCAGACAGCCCAGGGAAGGAAATGCTGGAACCAGGCTGCCTGGATTAAAATACCAGTCTGGCCACTTATTAGCTGTGTGAACGTGGGCAAGACTCAACCTTTGTTTCTTAGTTTCATCATCTGTAAAATGGCAATACTAATACTATGGGATTGCTATGGGGCTCAAAGGGGTTAAATGGCACAGAGTAAGCATTACATAAAGTAAGCATAAGGAAAAATAAGTATATGTTGCCAAGTCTCCATCCATGCAAGTTTTAACACCTATGTGTCACTCCAGGCTCCCTTATAATCCTGCCTGCCCCCTTCTGTGACTCGAATGCGTCTCATGGACTAGTAAGTCATGAGAAACAGGAGTCACACTCTCCTTCTCGCCTATGAATCACTGAGTTCAATAAAATCCAGGGTTTCACAAAGGGCATTCAGGCTGCTTGCATGTAGAAGGCCCCCCACACAGCTGCTCCCATGAGGAGGAATTTGAGTCATATGATTGGCGAGTGCCCATCACGAGGAAAGCAAGGCAGGACTAAAAAGAGGAGCCAAACTCAAGATGCAAAGAGGGGGGTTTCAAAAATAGACCAAGTGCAGAGTGCATGCACACCCAGGCACTGGGGCGAGCCTGGGGCACTGGCACTGGAGTCCTGGCCGTGAATGGCACAAAGATGAAGGCTCGTTTGTTAAGATGCTTCACAGAAAGCCAATCACAGTCACCACACAGAGGGGACGACTTGGTACAGTGGGCATCTCCCAACCTTCCTTCTGCAGCCAGGGAGCTGCCACTTACACATAAGCCATATTGTAACTGCAGATGCGTAAAATTATGTGAAATGGACGGAGAACAAAAGCCTAGGGAAGCCACAAGGTATGACCCAAACACTTACCATCTCCCCTTCATTGATACACGAAAACCTTTGCCACTTTATGGCTGAGCTGCCAATAAATTAGAAACAATTTAGCCTGTACTCATTTATTCATAAACCACCTCCATGAGGCTAAAAGTAAGTTACCACTTTAAAAAGTCCATCTCTCCTAGTTAAAATTATTTTGGTCTCAATTTTACGAAATTAATATGATGTGGGAGACGGTACAAAAATTTTCGCTGGTTTCCAAATTAAAAATAGTTGAAATGACTTATATCTTTTATTTTGGAAAACCAGGGACAAAAAGATACTCCCTGCCAAGAAAAGAGGTGCCAAGTTTCTGTCAACTGCTTGGTTATAATTTGGAGAGTTAGAATTAAGTTTTATATCTTGAAAAGTGCCGTTTGTAGAAAGAGAAATGATGTTAGGTGGTTGCAGACAACTTTGAATTGGGCTTCTAATGACGATATTCCCAGCTCCTTGATGCTCCAGATAGAGACTTGAGATTTTCCAACTGGACAATCCCCGGTCATGGGGCCTCACCAGGAAAAACATGGGGCTCAATGAATATGACTCACCCAGGTCTCTCCTTCATGCCAACCTTGACCTGTAACCAAATGAATGCCTCAGGCCTATCTCACATCACCATGCTCCTCTTCATGGGCTGGGATGGAACACAGGGAAGAGATTTATATTCAGAAAGTCCATAGCTGTGCTGAAACACACTGTACTGGGTACCAAGTATATACTCCCCATTAGCAGTCCTCAGTCCTAGCTGCATGTTAGAATCATTTGAGGATTGTAAAGAAAATACCAATGTCTAGGGCCTATTCCAGACCAATTAAATCATAATTTCTGGGCCTTGGCATTTTACAAAAATTCCCCAGGTAAGTCTAGTGTGCAGCGGAGGTTAAGGACTGCTGCTGGCCATGGGAGACAGGCACAGGCTCAGCAGAAATTAAGCTTCCCATGGTTGGTGAGCACCCCTCCCTGGATTACCTCCAGGCCTGTGGCCCCTGAATCATTTGCTCTGTTACACAGTGATCTGCACGTCATCTGGCTTCCACCAAAGATCTATGTGGACACATAGGACCTTAGCCCTCTAAGCCTGCCACCCTGTTCCAAACTCCACCAAAGTCTACAAAACATTTCCCACCCACCCAGGAAGCCAGCAAAAGGGGCTACCCCATACTCTTCCCTGAATCAACTGTGATGCTGAGCTTGGGATTTCTGGTTCTAGGGAGCACCATTCACCTCGAAGGAGCAGGGAATGTTACGTGAGCTCAGAGGGAAGAACAGCCAATGGTTGGGAGAAGGGTTTTTATTTCAGTCATGTACATGAAGAGATCTGCATCCTGGAGGTGAGCGTGGAAGAAGGATGCAGAACCCGTTTAAAACATCATTCCACCGGGAGACACTGAATCTCACTGGGTTCCATTCAGACATCTTTATGTTTATTTTTAATCGAAGGAGCAAGAAAGACTCTCCTTAATAACCAGGCAAGAAAGCATCAAGTGTTTTCTCTCTCTCCTTTGGAAACAAGTAGGTGTCTACACGCTTGAATTTGTCACTGTGCTCCAGTTTTGCAGACAGAGATCTGGCTGGCACAAAGACTCCCAGACTCAGTGCCCACAAACAGCTGCACCCTATGGTATCAGCAGGTGCACTGACAGAGCCCAGCGAAAAAATTCCCCGCGAGAACAATGGCGCCGTTATAATGCCAAGGGACAGGGCCTGAGGCTAACTACTTGTTCACTCTGTTTGAGGACAGGAAGAGCTAGAAACTCAGCCTCAGCTCCCTGGGATTTGGGCCTTATGGGTCCCTCCATCACATCCAGACAGAGAGCCAGGTAGAGCCGCTCAGGGTGAGCAGCTATCAATTCTAGGGTCCGACAAACCAGACAGTGAAATTAAAAAAAAAAGAAAGAAAGAAAGAAAAAAATCCCTGAAGAAAATGTTAGTCTTTTCCTTTTAACATATCTTTTCCTCCCGTGGGTCGCATTGCCACAGTCACCAAGTTTACATTTACATCCAAATATGCACACACAAAAAATTACTGATGCATCTCACTCCCTGGTGACTTTATAACAGGTTGCTAGGTAACAGTGCATACAAGTCAGGTTTCAGGACCTCTAGTAAGCCACCATAAAATAGCTGCATGGGCCTTTTGCATAAATAGTGTGCATTTGTTATCTGTTTTCTTATGGCAATTGATCAGTAGGCAAATACTCTGACTGCCAAACTGTAAACAACTCCCCATCAATAGCCAGCTGAAATATCAGATCACAATAGAAGACACAGTGCTTCACCCCAACCTTCCAACTGGCTGCTTCTCCTCTCCGTCTCTGCTATTTGCAATGCCTGCTCAAGCAGCCACAGCCTTCTCTCAGGCTCCCTGAGACTGGGGCTGGAGCTAATTACACCCTGAAGCCTGATGGGGGGTACTGAGAGCTGAGCCCAGCAGGAGTCGCGTTACCCTGCACCAGGGTTCCATCCACAGATCAGATCATCCGCCTTCCCCCTCATCTTCCCTCAGATTTAAAAAATTCTCTGAAGTCATGGAGTAAAGGGAATTACACCCTACTGAGAATAATTCGCCACTTCCCCCTTATTTGTCTCTGTTAAGTAAAGAAATGACCACCACTTCAAGCTATGCTAAATGAATCTGTCCTTGGTATTGCTTCTCTTGGGACTGCACTAAAAAAAGTCCAGAAAAGGAGTCCCTTCTGCTATCATATGCAAAGGTGAGATGGTGGAGGAAGGTGGAGGAAGAGCCAGGTTCTCCTGCAGGTGACAAAGGGGAAACTGGAAACATGCATTTCCCCGACGCTGTCAAGAAATTTTAAATATAAAACTCAAAGTCTAGGTAATCACATTTTCCCTGAGATTGGGATGGGAGAGGGAGAGGGCCAGGCAGAGATCCAGAGCTGCATCAATGACTGACTCCATTAGATGTAACTAGTTCCATGACTTGGCCCCTCGCCCTGCAGGTGGCTTCCCCTGCCCAAATCTGCTCATTCCTGGGATTCTCATTTTCCATCCCCCATCTCTCCTCACTCCTTCCAACTGCTGAGGGGCAAAGATCTGGGGTAAGGAGGACATTCCAAAAGACCTGACTGAAGTGTCACTGAGCAAAGGGACTTTGGAGTGAAGCTGAGCCTCTCACTCACCTAGCAATGACATTTAGTGAAATGTGACTCTCTGTCCATTTAAAGGAAGGCGGTGACCAATTATTCTCCATTTAAAGGGTATTGTCAATCTCCAAAGAGCTGAAATGGCATTTGGAAATCATCGTGGGGACTGCCACCTTCACTGAAAGACAGAACCGATTCTCAACCGACCTTTCCCCACCCTCTACAACTCCTTTAAAATTTAAAATTGTACTTTTAAAAATGTAATGAGGATCAGCACAGTCCCACAACATGTCTTATCATTCCAAAAAAAAAAGAGTTGGGGAAAAAAGAAATCTTACATCTCTCCACTCCTGTTCAACATCACTACTAAATTAAAGACACTGAAAAAAATGACAAAAAAAGTCATGTGTAATTTGATGGTAATGAAAAGTGATATCAATTGATAAGAATATCTTTATAATTTATACATTATCTTCTTTTAAAGGGGGATTAAAACAGTTGGAACAGATGGGTTTTTTTTTTTTTTTAATTTTAAAATTTCCACTTTATATGAGGTACCTAGAAGAATCAAGTTTACAGAGATGAAAGTAAAATCGTGGTCCCTGGGGGCTGGAGGGAGGGCTTAGGGGGACTTATTGTTTATTGGATACAGAACTTCAACTTGGGAAGATGAAAAAGTTCTAGAAACCAACAGTGGTGATGGTCACCAGAAGGTGAATGTATTGAACGCCACTGAATCGCACACCTAAAAAATGGCTAAAAAGGTAAGTTTTATATTATGTAATTTCACCATGTAATTACACACACACACATATCCACCCACAAAATCCTGAAAAAAAAATTCATAAAGATAACCTTTATCATTTGTTCAAATTCCAAAAGTATATTTCTTCATGGTTGTCTGTAAATATGTTCTTTAAAAAGCTCTCAAATTAAGACAGTAAGGAACTTGAATAATACAAAATGAGGTATTCCATATAAAAGGACTTTGAAGAACCCAATGCAAAAGAGACATGTTAAATAGGGCCCCAGGTCACACCAAGCAACTGGCACAAATCTGGCTCACCCTGTGACCTTTCCCCCCTGACCATGAGAACCCCTAAAGGGTAAAAACCAGAAGAAAATCTAAGATCCCTGTTATTTTGAGACCCAAACCAAAGCCACGCCCACTTCCAAAGGATGGCCAAAAAAAAAAAAAAGAAAAAAGAAAGTAAGTCAAGGAAAATTCATGAAAGTGCAGACTCTTTCTTAGACTTGAGGGGAACCTTGAAATCATCTAATCCTACCAGCTTATTTTACAGACGAAAATACTGGTAGAGAAAGAGAGAGAGACAGAGAGACAGAGGGAGAAAGAACACAACCCTAGTCAAGTACCTGACAGCTTCATGAGAAAATCAGACGCCATCTTAACAGAGATGTCCTGGCTGAACAATGCTGCCGCACTGTTGGCCACATACTCGGAGGGGTCTTTCAGCTTTGTGTGGTTGGCAGGCCTGTCGGCAGCACTCAGGGTAAAGGAGGCGGGCAGGCCGTTATCTTCCTTGGGTTCCTCCTTCACCAGCAAAGGCGAGATGCCAGCCCCACCCTGGCTAGTCCTCTCTGGAGTGTTAGACGTCATCACGGTCCCCACTAGCTCTGTCCCTCCTCCTTCCCTTGGCTGCCCCAGGCAGCCACTGTCACTGAGGTGGGGAGATCCCTTGACATCTGGGTCTGAGGTCTCCTCCTTCACCTTGGCTTCTGTCCTCAGGAAGTGCTGGTGGCAGCGCATGTGGAGTTTCAGGCTGAAGTGGCGTGAGGAAGTGAAAGGACATAGCTGGCACTGAAAGGTCTCTCCCCGGTCCTGGTGCTGATGAACCTGATGGAAAAGCGAGAACAGTGAGCTCTGCACGCTGCTCAGGGAAGGTGCCCGCAGTACGTCCACACTCCCCATCCACGACTTCCTCACCGAGCACAGGGCCCGGGACGAAGACAACCAGGGGAGCCTTTCATTAGTGCTCCAGTTAATGAGGTCAATCCCCCAACATAGAGCAGGTCCACCAGGTTAAGAGTCCATTATCAGATCTGCCTGCCCATGGATGCTGCACCAGGCAGAAACCTCCTGGTAGTTTAGTCATCTGATCTCAGTTGCTATCTTCTGAGAAAATATTGCAAACCCAGCACGGGGTCAACTTATATAATTACTCATTAGGGGTCAAAAGAGGTCACCTGTCAAGTAATTCTTCTCACAATAATACTTTGCCTGTACCCAATTATGGTCACCCAGAGAATTAGCTACGTTTTGCAAACATAATTTCAACTTTCAAAATGCTGCTCTTAGGTAATTAAGCATGTAGAAAATTAATACCTCCAGGGTATTCCCATTTCATAGACAGGGAAATTGAGACCCCAGAAGAAGTGGCCTGAGCAGAATTACCTATGAAGAAAGGAAAGCAGGAGGAGAATCAAGGTCTGACCCTCACCAAGCATGCTGAGCAAGAGGAAATCGGTTTTTCCAAACGTGGTTAGGATATCACGCTCTAGATTCTGCTGTCGGCACTGAAAGAATGCAGACTTTTAAACGTGGTTCCAGTCTTGCATGCACGCGATACCTGTAAAACTGGGAGAAACTTTTTCCTTCCTGTCACTACCAAATTTAGTGCTTGAAAAAGTGAGGAAATCATTGCACTGGCTCGAGCCAGGCTTTGAGCTGGCAGGTGCTCATAAGCTTGTAACTTCCCCATTCATCTCTGCCAATGTACTTCAGTGCTGACCTGCTACACACTGCTACTTCAGGACTGGCCCTCCCTGAAGTGGAAATTGCCAATTGTGTAGATTTGGGCCAAATGATTTGGGAATTGTGGGATCTGGACAAACAAGAATGTCAGTGATTGGAATTCAAAACCCAAACAAAACTGACCCTATGTCATTCGGGGGTGACCTAAGGGGGACTTGAACTCTGGTCTCACTGAGGTCAAAGGTTCATTCCTTAACTCACTGCACCACCTGGGCCCTCTGTGTGAGTCTCCTTTCCAAGAGACCAAGTTTTACTACAGCTGTTTATGCCTTCTGAATGCAATCCAAAAGCATTCTTCACCAGCCAAAACACACTTTTAAATAATGTTAAGTGACCAACAAAAGCAAAGAAATTAAAAGTTAATGGTGAGATCCTGTTGCTACAGCACCCCACTGTGGCTTTCTGAAAAAAACAACAGAAGAGATTCTGGGTCCCCCAAAGCCAGAGTTTATCAACAGAAATAACCATAAAAACTTCAGCTGTGGCCAAAAGGCTCCCCTCTGCCCAGGCAGAGGGCAAGGGTGGAGAAACATGCTGACCAACAGCGCTGGCTGTTAACACTGCCACTTTCTGTTCTTTCCAGACAATGGGATTTCGTTTCTCATTTATGTTCTCACAGAATCCAGAAGATTCCCCACCAGCTCTTCTACCAGATTCATACAGGAACAGACACCCTGGGGGCCTTAGGTCACAGCCCCGCCCCAGGGCACCTGACAGGTGCTGCCAAAGGCCTGCCCGAAGCAGATGATAAAGGTCAGCGGAAGGAAGGCTGCGTGTCCCCGAGTGCCATGCAGTGGGAAGGATTCCGTTTCAGAGGTGTCCTTACATCTACTGACCCCAGAGAGGACAGACGCTAATCCAAGAACAGAAGCTCCCGGAAGCAGCTTCTGGAAGAAGGGAAAGGATAGAAGGAGAGCCCAGGTTCCAAGATAGAAAGGAAGCCCTGCGTTGAGAGGAGTCTGTGTGTGAGTAGTTTACGTGGCTTTTCCACTAGAGCCTGGCCTTGCATTTAGTTATGGAAAAATCAGTGCAAGTTGGAAGGAGAAACAGCGTTGGGTTGACGTTTGCACTTAGAATTCTGTTTGAGCTACACCTTCCCAGAGGGATGAGAGCTCACATGTGGCCTTTGAGAGAAGTACGCATCCTCCTGTGGCTTTCTCTCCAACAGACCAGCACTTCTCCATTATCATTGTTATTCTCTTTAGCCTATTGCTTGCTGGAAAGGCACTCTTAGTCTGCCAATGTGAAGAAATGCTCATCTAAAGCATGTCGTTCTCTCCAGAAGCACTAACTCTCTGGTCATGGACCACCAACAGCTCCTAGACATCATTAGAACCGTCGTCCCCTGGTAGCAGTCAGATGCCTGGGTGGTGGTATTTCAGAGCTTGGAGAAACTCTGGGAAATGTGTAGTCCATCCCAGAGGGGACCAGGCCAGGCAGGCGAGGGTCTTTCTGAGGACTCACAGCAGACCTAGGAAGGGCAGATGGCAGCGCCTTGCCTCTCGTCCAGTTTCCTGCCATTACTTCATTAGTGTTCTTTCTGGTGGTCCTCCTGGCCTTTTCTGTTTAATTTTAGCTTATGAATTTCACATTTAATTTCTGTATGCTCACTCATCCAGGAAAGTTGTAAAAGACTTAATGGAAATCTAAGATAACCCTGAGGAAGCTGGAGGCATTAACAAGCGCCCAGTGCAGCTGATCATAAAAACATCTGCACAGTATATCATGGAAGAAAGGTGGCTTACAAAAAAAGTGGCACGTAGTGGGTACACAGTAAGTACTGTATCTGTCGAACAAAGAAAGCAGAATCCCATTTTTCTTAATTAAATGTATATAATCAATATAGAAGATTATGCGTGGGAATGATAACGGTTATTTCTGGGCAAAAAGATGAATGGCTAATTTCATTTTATTTTCAGTTTTTCTAAATGCTCATTAGCAAAGTCATGTCACCAAGAGAGAAAAGCAATAGAATTTATTCTAGAGCAATTTCTTATACCATTTCATTCACTATTTCTAAATGTAAACATTAATATGTACACAGGTGCATTTGGGATAATGATTATTAGCTACATTTACTGAAGGTCACTTCTCCATGCTGGGCACTGTATTAAGTGCTCTCTGTGCATTATCTCATTTAACTCAGAACAACCCCATAGGATAGAGAGCATAATTATTATCTCCATTAGTGAAAACAGGTTTCAAGAGGTTAAATGATTCTTCCAAACTCATGTAAGTTATCAAAGTGAGACTTTTTCTTTCCTGACCACACAATGTGAGGTCTTGAACTTTGCCAAGACTGTCCCACTTTTTAGGCAAAATTCATTTTAGAAAAGACATTCATATTTGTAATCTCTGGAGAATGCAGCAGAGGCTATACCTATGCCTGAGACCACAGCCATGACATTGTCTGGGTAGATTCGACTGGCAAAACTGGTTACTGTTAAAGTATGTCTAATCAAAATAAAATCATAATTTCTTTGATTAAAAATAAATAAATAAAAACTAAATAAAGACCTCCTAAGGGAGGTGGTGAGCCTGGAAAAGAACGTACACCTTCAATGAAATTAAACTTGCATGATCCCTTTCTCACGCTTCCCTTATCAAAAGCTCAAGTCAGAGCTCAACAGGTTAGGACATCATGAGTTTGAATAAAGTAGTAATTTCACACAACTGCTTTATTGTACTGGTTATTGATTTGTTCTGAAAGCATTCCAAGACCCCACGACCCGCAGAGCCCTGGCGGCTCTCATCTGTAACACTGTCATGGCCGCGCGTCTGTCTCATCAAGACACCCAACTCATCTCCCTGTAGTTTCAGGGTCAGTAGTTCCTGCTATTGAAAACCCAGCCTTTTTTCCCCTGGGTTTATAAATAGGTTGTTTTAAGTGACCCTGAGCTGAAACCAAGCTTACAAGGTGTCAGGCTAGATGCAAGTTTTCTGCTCACTGAAGCTGTAAATTCGCCAGGCCTGATTTCTAAACACAGCTAACGACACAGGAACTACACAGGAACTAAAACAAGTTTTTGTTGTAAAGGCATTTCCTTTGAAGTCTCATCTTGCTAATGAAATCCCACTTTGCAGGTTTTAAAGATGGGCTTTTCCTTGGGGGAGAGGTGATAGAGGATGAGGAAGGTTAGAGCCATCACCCAAAGTAAGCGCAGGAAAATTAAACCCACCAGAGCCCCTAGTTAAATGAATTCTGAAGACGAAGGGCACACTAGTCCCAGGAGAAGGCGGCAAATGATAGAAAACAAATTACATCATGGATTTAAATATTTTTTAATCTTCTAAGCTATTTTCTAAAGTCAAGAGAAGTTCTGTTCCATCACACTCTTTTAAGAGCTACAGTTTAGAACAGTGAATACTGATCTATTCAGAAGGCTCAGACTGCAAGGTTTCCAAATAAGCAAATATCTTAATTACGTACATACACTGTGCTTATTTCAAGAAGGGAGACAGCTTGTAAATAATGTCAACAGTGGAACCATATTGAAAATATCAGTGAAACATCACTGTCATTATTAAGATGTTCAGTGACAGTTATTAAAATTAAGTAACTGCCACTGAACATTTATTTAATTTTCATAACTGCCACTGAGCATTTCTGTGTCAGAAATTTTGCCGCTATCATCTCCTTTAATCCTATGATAGCTCTTCCAGACAACGCCATAGCTCCCATTTAACAGATGAGAAAACTGAGAGCCACAGATTGACTTGTGTCAGGCCATGTGGCAGCAAAGTTGCATAATAAGACTGAAATGCGCGTCTATCAAATTCAAAAGCTCATGTTTGAAGTTGAGTCAAAACTCTTAGACTCAATGAGGTCTTCTAAGAAGATTTCTACATGACCAGCTTTTCTCCCATTTTGCATAAGAGATTCTAGTCAATTCTCCACATGCATATTACAGACTTGAGCTTTCCAATGGTTTGGAATAGGACACTGAAAATAATGTCCTTGGATGTTTGGTAAATGTAACACAGAGAAATATAACAGCTCAAACACTGACAGCCTCACAGAGGATGCTCGGTCCCGTCAGCATTGGTCCCTAAGCGAAATAAGATAAAAACCCAGTTGTCTTTCAGTGTCCTGACACCTACAGGGTGTCTGAGGTGGCTCTTCCGGGTGTGCACAGGTCTCTCTCGGAGCGGGAAAGACCCAGGAGCCCTGTCTTTGGTGCTCAGACCCAGCAGCTCTTTCTGGACCCCACCTTCCCTGCTTCTTGCTCTTTCCCAGGTCTTCCTCCCAACACCCCCAGAAATGCGTCACCACACAAGGCCCTATGAAGCTGCTGTTCCTTCATAAGAAAGGACAGCTCTACACTATGTTTATTATCTGTATACTAAAGAGCCTGCCTTTAAGCTCTTGGCTGTAAAGTGCACTCTGGATTGTAAAGAGACCCTTCTCAATGTCCCTCATTTGTGTTGAACTCTACCTGTATCCTGCCCACTACACCACAGCACCGTCTCTGTGAGCAACCTCCTGCACTAGACTGTGCGCAGGGACCCTGGCTGCACCTGCCTCTCTCTGAGGTCCGTCCGCAGGTGGCTTACCTTCATGTGGGATTTGAGATTGTCCTTGCGAGCACACCGGAATGGGCAGAGGGGACATTGATGACTTTTTAAACCTGTGTGGATCACCATGTGCCGCTTCCAGTAACTCTTCCTTTTTATAACCAAACCACAAATCGGACACTGGAAAGGCTTTCCGCTTTCCTCTTCTGAGGCTTGGAAGAAGGAGAGAAAAGAAACATCAGGGAAAACAAGAAGGCACATCGTACCTGGCACCAATGCACGTGCGCTACTATATAAAAAGCACTAAAAAGGACTTGGTTTTTTTTTTTTTTTCCTTTCTTTGACAATTCCAAGATTTTATCCGTGGGCACATTTTATGACTGCTTTTCTTCAGGTGGAAAACCCATGTTCATCTGGTCACTTCTGCCTGGGCTCCACTGGACCATCCTGCCTGCTCCATCGATTAGGAGAGCCCTGCAGGTCCTGCAGCCCAGCTGGCTCAAGGCCCTCCAGGCACCAAAGGCTGAATTCAGGGCTTTTGTTTCCTGAAGGAAACCAACAGGCCTGAGTCCCCTTCTGAATTCCTGGATATGGAAAAGGGTGAGAGCTAAAAACAAATCAAATGGGACAGAGAATAACGCTCCGCTCCACTCTGAAAACCAAACAGCCATCATAAACCTCACACGCTGAAGTCGAATGGAGACAAATTTTAGGATCCCCACTGATGACTTGTTTAGCAGTGGCTTGTGCGGATAGATGCTGCCGCCAATTTAGCCATGGGGGGGGGGGGCGGAGGTCAGGGCTTTTCATCCTCTGATTTCTGTCCCTCTGGTTGCTACTGACAATGTGTGCCGCCTCCCACTGCTCTGGACTGGGCCTCACTGCCTGCTTTGGGAAGAGCCACATCAGGCCACCACAAATGTTTCCATTTTTCAAGAAAGCAAACAAAGCAGCTCCCTCCTCCAAGCAAAGCTAAGGTCACTCTCTTCCGCACCATCCCCACAGGGAGGCCTCTCTGCTGGGACACAGCATTGTGGAGCTTCTGGCCCTATCAACTTATATTATACTGCACCGCACTAACTAACCTCTGTGATTAGGGGACACAGGAATAAATAACATTAAGGAGAGTCGGAGGCTCCGGTGTTCCTTGCTAAATCACGAGGAATGAGAAATAGTTCCAAACCAGTGAAACGTTTTTAAAAATAAAATATACGAAAGTCACTTAAAATGATCTGATCTACATCCAATGTGCCAATAGATAGATAGTTATCTATCTATCTATCTATCTATCTCTATTTATTTATTTATTTGGGGGGCAAAAACCCAGGGGTGCTTAACCTCTGAGCCACATTCCCAGACCTTTTTTCATTTTTTGAGTTGGTAAGTGAACGCTAAGTTGCCTGGGCTGGTCTTGAACTTGTGATCCTCTTGCCTCAGCCTCCTGCTGGGATTACAGTTGTGTACTACCCCGACAGGCTAACAGGGTACTTTATGAAGGATGGCTCAAACAACACTCAGAACCACTGATGACTCTCAGCATTGCTAGAAATGGGACAGGCACTGCAGGTCTTCTGATATGCCATCTATGAAATATTCCTATAAAAAACTTAATTAAGCCTCTAAGTAGCAGTTTACCGGAAATACACGTGAAAAAAAATAATAAGTTAAACCTACCAAGGGAATCAGCCAAATCCAGAATGTAGGAATTCCTCAGGGCAAATGACCCAATTTCTTCAACATGTAAATGGCATTTTAAAAAGGGAAGGGATTATGGACTTTAAAGTCTTAAGGGATATATAAAACAAAGAAGAGGTGAGAGATTTATATGGATCCTACTTAAACAAAGCAATGGTTAAAAAAAAAAGGCATTTTTGAGATTGGAGAGGAAATCTTGATTAGTGCTGGGTGTTCCATAATACTGTGTAGCAACTATAGATCCTGTTCGATGTGATAGTGGCAGTGTGGTTATTTTTTCCAAGTCCTTATCTTTCGGAGATATACAAATATGGAAGTATTTACAAGGAAACGGATATGGTATCTGGGACTTGCTTAGAAATACTTGGGCAAGAAAATAACAAAGAGAGAGTGGAAAGATCGGCATGAGTAAATGAAACAAAAAAATGATGCCCATGTATTTGCATAAACATTTTCTGGAAGCGCACCCAGGAAACCACTTGGCAGTTACTTGTGGAAGGATCATGGATGAAAGGGCAGGAGTCGGGGAAAGAAACCTGCATTTTCTCTTTCTACCCTTCTGTGCTGTTTGAATTTTTAAATGCACACATCACTTTCATAATTTTAAAAGGAAACATCCCCAAGTGTATACTTTAAGATAATCTCACTCTTTACTTATCGAGTCAATTGAGTTTCCACTCTTCATGCAAAGGATCACTTAAAGTGGATGGAGCCTGAAAGATTCTGGAATAAAGTTATGGAATTCGAGAAATGCAGTTTTACTGAGACGGGTACAAGCGACATTGGTTAGTTTAACCAAGCAATTTGAGGAATCCTCTCACTAAACCTGGGCCTTTCAGGCCTGTAAGGTCTGGCTTCTTGCAATGTGTCCTGCTGTGAGTACTTTTTTGAATGGGGTGGGGTGGGGACTGAGGCCCTTTCACTCTATGGAAAACACCCCTTGTGCAGACCTGGGGTAAGCAATCCTTTTTATCAGTTCTGTTCACCCTCCTGTCTGTTGACAGTGCCCTTCCACCATCTCTGCCCAGTCTGTTTTCCATTTTCTTTTCTTCATTTTCATTTCCTCGATCCTGACATCTTGGTCACAAAGCTTCCAGGCTGAACAACAGATCTGAGAGAAAGGACTGTGTCAGGACCCTAGGTGAGATTACTGTCATTGGATAGAGGGAAGAGAATGATCATGATGTCGATTTGGGGTTGTAAGGACATCAAAGAGAAGGAGACACAAACAGGCTGCTGCCGATCCCCATCTTCAGGGAGTATTTATTTCCCACTATTGAAACACCAACCTGCCTAATTTTACAGAACTGCCTGGGAGAGGAAACAAAAACCGAGATGTCCTCCACTAGTCAGAGATTCAATGGCACACCAGAGGAAGACCATAAGAAAGTATGCACTAGAAGAACAAATATGGCCAGATTGCGGGTTCCCCTAACACCTTGCCTTGCCTAATATGACCAACGTGCTTCCTCTTCTCTCGGACACTTCCCCAGCCACCACCCTAATCACCGATTCTATATTTCAAGTGTTACTGAATATTAGTATTTCATATAAATCCATTTAATTTGGGAGCTATGCTTCCTTAGTCGCAATTAATACCAAAATATATGTGTATTGTGTACAAATCAGGGTGTCCTTGGATCGACTGGGAGAAAAATGAGAATCCTCACAATAAGAAGAATAAGTGCAAGAAATGTGTTCAGTTACACTCCTATAACTGGAAGGTGTAACTGATCATGGCAGGATAGAAAGAAAACAGAAGCTAAATGACAGAAGCTGCCGGAAGACAAAGACTGATTTTCAAATTTGGCCAGTAATCTCCCCTGGTAACATTTACCTTTTTATTTATTCATGGAAGAAATGTCATATTTTAGTAGGATATTCTCCCTGTGTACCTGAAGTTAACTAGTTCAGAGCAGGAGGAAACAGGAATGCATTCTATTTCGTAGGCAAACTATTTTCAGAAAACTGACAGCTACAAATTTCACTCAAATCTAGAGCTCAGAGAGATTCGGACACTTCCTCACAACGAACCATGCGTTCTTAGGACAATGGGACTGAAATATTCATAATTTTACCTAATTTACAACAGCCTGATAAACAACTTCTCCCAATATATCACTAGCTAGTTAGTAGCACTGCAAACAAAATTAAATTCCACCAAATGCTAACAGACCCAGTGGGAGAGAGGGCTGCTAATTTGCTCCTTTGGATAAAACCCGTTCTCTTTATAGACAATAATATTATTGGAATAAAAGAGATAATGAATGTATATAAAATGCCTGTCACACAGTAAATGGAAGCTCTTTGGTAGTGGCAGTTGTTGCAGTAGTAGTAATGACAATGAACTCTAGGCATACCCTCCAAAGCAGAAAACTCACCCTCAGAGCAGATGCAAATGGAAACGACCGACAGCACATTAAAAATACGCAGCTCAGGGCCTGGCCCCACCATGGTAGTTTGTCACGGGAACCATAAGGAAATAAAGGAATGGAACTCCATTGTGCTGCTAGGAAGGGTCGCACTCAGCCTAGACAAACTCCTGATGGCCCAATTCAGCTCGGCAGGGATACAAGAGATGGAAAAGATGGTAAGAGAGAGGAAGAGGGACGGGATGTAGCTGCGACAGGGCCCGGAGGTCTTACCTTACCTCTGTATCACCAGCAAGCTCAACGGTGCCAGGTTTGACACAAGGTTCAGTCTGGCCAGTGTGTGCTGGCTGTGATGAGACTACAAGGAAAGGGCTGGGCGGGGGGTGCAAAGTGAAGAGCCGCCTGGGAGTGGACGGGAGAGGGGCAGGAGGCTGCCAGGAAGTCCCAGTGGACCAGCACAGCCCCCTAGGTGATGCCTCTCGCACAGCAGGCCAACACATGGCCTGAATGAACGGATGGGTAAGCAGAGGGATCGCGTCCTCGCGCCTCAGCCATCTCCAGACATGAACTCGGAACAGCTGATGTTCCTCATGGACAGTGTGACTACATCTTTTATAGAGGACGTGATACATGTTAAACTGTTGACCATGGACAAGTTCTGCCCAAAGCAGAGGCGACCTTGTGGGGGGTTTGATAGGGAACTTTAAGAAGCCAATCTCGATTCAAAAATAGGAAAAAAAGTGTTTGTTTTGAATTAATAGACAATTAGGTTAGGAAATAAGCAGTAACTAAATGCAAGGAATGTTAAAAAAGGAAGAGGAGGAGGAGGAGGAGGAGGAGGAGGAGGGGAATCTTAGAGGTAATTCCAAACCAGCCCAATTTACAGATGAGGAAACCTAACTGCGGTAGTATGTTTAACATTTTTCTGCAAGTTACCTAGTGGAAGGGCTAGGATTAGGACCAATCTCTACATTTCCAATTTGGTGTTCTACCCTATTGTCTAAATATGAGTCCACAAAACAACAAAAACAAACTTTGATAGAACTGGAAAATATTGTTAATCATGGAAGGGTTTTAGCCACTTAGGTATTTTTTAAACAAATGTCATTTCTCTATAGACTTTGAAATCAAAATTTCTCTGGGTAAATGTTATGTAGCAATTTGCAGAAAGTCGAGAGCCCTTGCAAGTGAGTAAATATGCATAGAGACTTCACCACACACACAGAAGTTCAAGATGCCAGGTGACCTTGCAAGTACATAATCCATGCATTATTACCATCTACACTGCAGATTTTCAATACCACTGGTGCACATCTGTGTAGGATAACCTATCTTCCCTTCTAATAATATGCATGGGTATTACTATGGATACCGGTAATATTGTTTCTAATAACATACTTGGATATTATTACGGATAGAAACAATATTATTTCTAATAATATACATCTTTTAGTGGAATTTCTTGGACATGTATCTCAAATGTCATTTCAGGGCAACAAAAAATAAAATCATGTTAGCAAAGGATATCAATGGGTGCATCTGCTGTTACTGACGCTGCCATTATCAATGCATATCCTAGCAAGTATTCAACAAAACTAAGATACAAGACTGATGTTTACAATCAGACTAAGTTTAAATCTTTAGGGTAATATCCCCGAGATCAGTGACAGTTCTGAATCTTGGTTAAAAAGAAAATTTGGTAAACAAGTTCATGTATGTGATCACTCACAGATTAAGGCTATAATAAGAGTGGATGAGAATATCAGAAGAGGTCATCTCCTCCTCTGAACTTTCTATGCTTCTGCAATAATTTTAATAACATCCCATAAATATGAAAGGGAACAGAAGCCAGAACACACCCTTATGCATTGACCCAGGCAACAGTTTTAGCTCTCCACTGTGTGAGACCAAGCTGCTTCTAAGTATATTTAAATTTCCTTCAGGACCATAGGATGTTCTGGAGACCCTCTCTCTGCAACTCTCCCTGGTATTTCTTTTAACTAGGAGCCTGGCATCCCAGGACTCTTGGTGGCCTTCTATAAGAAACTTTGTCTTGAAAATAAAAACCATTTATTTTATTCTTAGCTGCAACAGAACAGTAGCTTCAAAGAGAATGGAGTCAATGTGTGACATTTATCTTTATAGCAAACAGACATCATCTTCCCTCTATCGTGTCCCCTTTCAGAGAAGCAGTGTAGCATGTGCTGGGGGTGCAGGGTCACATGAAAGAAACCTCCTGCTCCAGTGTCACGTCTCTGTGGCAGGGTGGAAAGGCTATCGAGTGGTGGACTCTTAAGGAATTAAATACACCATGATTCGGCAACAACAGAATCCTGTTTAAAAAAAAAGAATAAGGCCAGACCTAAAAGACACTTTTTTCCCCCACGGTTTGGACTTCCCTTGACCTAAAGAAGGTCAAAGCAATGTTGGTGTCTAAATCACTCAAGCCGGGATCAGCTTCCCCAGCGCGCAGCTCTTTGAGCTCTTGGGAACTCTAGAATCAACTTTATAGGCCCTTTTTTGCAACGTTTTGGGAAACAGCTTTTAAAAAATTAAAAACTGAAATCAGGAGTGTGTGTAGTTTATTTTTGTGGCTTTGCGGGAGCGAGGAGGGCGTGAGGGTAAAAGGCGTATTATCTGTTTATTTAAGTCATTAGGCAACAGAAACTCTTTCCCTGCTGTGAGAAGTCACTCCACCTATTTTGAATGAAATTAAGATTTCTTTCTAAAATGCAGAGAAAAAATAATAATGAGAAATGTTTAAAAACACGGGTGGCTGTTCTCACCACGCTCCCATAATGCTTTTTAAGGTAAAGTTGCGTCCTCCTGGAATCTAGTTCCCAGGTTGCCCTGAAATCAACAGTACAGTGTGGAAGCTGGGGGGCAGGGAGGGGGCTCAGGGAGAAGAGGGGATGGAGAAAACCACCTACCCACTTTCCCTTCTACTCCTCAGACTGCAAAATTAGTGATCATGAGGAACATCAGGTCTCTCACGGTGAAAAGATAAATAAAATTACTCTATGGACTCCTTCATGCACAACCCAGCTGGGCTGCTGGAAGCGATGCCATTCACCTTAACAGAAAAGCCCCCTGTTTGCCAGACCATACAATAAAGAAGCAGAACCTGAGTTTAGGATGTGTTCACATGGACACAGAACAATGCCAAGGGCCTCATGGTTTTGGATCTTTTCTCATGCATGAGTTTTTTATAAAAATGAAAGATTTTTTAATATAATTACTCCACCAATGGAGTTGTTTCACAAGGTCTTAGAGTGTGCACAGAGGTGTGTGGAGATCAGGGAGAGGGGACTGGGCACAAGTCACTGGGCAGGGGTCATCCAGCCCAAATATGAGGAGTTCCTTTCCCTTTTCTTTGGACTTGAACATTTTGAACATGCATTGATTATAATATTAAGAGTTTCAGGAAAAGAATCAATTCGGTAAAAAGAAGAGAAAAAAACCCGATCTTCTAGCTCTCCCATATTAAATTCTGCTGAGAGGCCCATGGAGATGTTGATGTGGATTAAGTGCATCTAAACCAAAAAGGGAATACATCTTTTCCCTCGGGTGCATATCCTACAACAAAACAAACAAATAAAAAGCTAGTGACCCCTTTCTCATCTTTACACGCTTCTAATCATGTGGGTGAAAAAAAATTATATTTCACAGTCATTGCTGGCTGTTTCAGAGACCACTTTAAAATGACAAGGCTATACTTGGCCTTCAAGAGACGTGGTTTTATCATTCACTTCTTTCCAAGCCTTTAGTCAACTAAGTTTATTATTAAATTTGTATAAGCTTTTCCAAGTAACTAATGTCCAGATGAAATTGTACTGTAAATAGCATTCATACATTTATGCAATGGGTAGAATCAGAGAATACACACAGAGCCTCCTCTCTGCCACTCTAAAATGAAATTTCTATAAATCAGGAGTAATGTATTCCACTGCAACATTACCCAGCTCCCTCTGCTCTTCTTGTTTCCTGATTGTATCCACGTCTCTCCTTCTTTCACCAGATGGCAGGTGAGAAGTTATGAGAAATGGAACTCAGAATTGATAAACATTGCAAGGTTTTATGGACACTTTAGAAATTCGGGAGTGAATGGTTTGCATCACTTGGAGTCATCAAAGTCCCAGATACCCATTGTCTTAGTTCTATTCTGCTGTTCACACAGTTTTAAAGTAATTATAATTAGGCATATAGCTCATTTGGCCATTTAAATGGAAGTCTGTCATGAATACATCAAACTGACGTTAGGTTAGCTGTGATCATTCGGTCAAGCACGTGCCGTTCCAAGCATTCTACCAATGTTGCCTCAAATAACTGAAAGTTGGCCAGACACACACAGTGGTGGTGTTTATACCAATGAGGAGACACGCAGCCCACTTTCTGTTCCGGGCCGGCAGGATATCCTTTAGGAGATATTTGAAACCCCCTATATCCATCCCCAGAAACATGTATTTATCATGCACACAACTTTAAAGCATACCACTACACGAAATGACATTTCCATTGTGAGAACTCAAGTGACTAAATCTCTCCCTTGGATGATTAATTGTGAATGCCAAGGCTCTATGTGACAGTGACCTCTCCTTCAGAAAGACGATCTCCACTAGAAAAACTCACGATTCAGATTTTCCACATGCACATTCCTTCAGATTGGATTTGAACAACATAAAGCATTTGCAAGAAATGCTTGGATTATATTTCACCATTATTTTTTAAGAGTTCTTATATGGCAAGGAATGATAGAAGAGGATAAGTAAAAGGTTTACATTCAACCCCCAAAAAAGTCATAAAAATGCTAACATAAAAGTGTATATTGTGATAAATTAGGGCAGAGTAGTTAGTGATTATACAAAAGTCCATTTGTGCAGAGGCAGCAGGGTGCTCCCTTGCCCACTATTTCAAAAGCAGTGGTTTTTTTCCCTCTGTGTTCAGTGATGCTTTGCACCCCATGACAAAGATGCTTTGATCTTCCCCATTAAATATATCTGGTATGGACCTAGCCTGAACTTGGTGAGGAAAAAAAAAAATGTATGAAAGGGAGGGAGTACTGTCTGTCTCTAAGATTATTCATTACCTTTCAAAAATGAAGCTATTTGTGAAGTCTTTGTGTAGCACACACATGAAAGACTACTACACTGCTTACTTAAAGTATTTGTTGTGCTCCTGCTTTTTTTTTATTCCTTCCCCAGCCCAGATGGGGACCCAACTGCAAAAGGCAATGAATAGACATGGCAGTTGATAGTCAAAGACTTACCCGATGATGGAAAGAAAAGATTCCATACCTGAACTGGAGGGTTTGGAAACTCTTCCCTTGGGAACTGGAAGTAACAATAATTCCAAGGACTGTGGCTGTGGTGGTGGTGGTGGTGGAGGTGGTGGAGGTGGCGGGGTTACTTTTTCTGGCTTCTTCTCGGAAGGCGGTGGCGGTAGAGGGTCCTCAGGCAAGAGGGATGACTTTTCAGCCAGGAGACTGCCGGCAGCTCTTGCTGCCACCTCTTTCAGAAGGGCTGCTGAGGAGGTCATAGAAGCCAGGGACAGGAAAGAGCTGGCTGGAGGTGGGTGCTCCTGACCAGGAGTCAAACTTCTCTCACTGACCTTCTTGGACAAAGCTGCCAAGGTCGAACTGGCAGACTGGGAGCTAAAGGGGGAGGAAAAGGACTCAAATCGCATGGTCTCCTCCGTCCTGGTGAGAGATTTGTCCTGCAGCACGGCATTGGCTGCGGCTTTCAGTTTGAGGATGGCGGAATCCGGGGACAAGCCACAGGTGGTGGTTGAGTTTGGCAACCACTTACCTTGATTCCATATAAAACGGTTACTTGGAGTGTATTGGTCATTCTGCTCCTGCTTCTCAGCCAACTTCCTGGCCAGAACACTGAGCTGCTGGGCATGGTGGGATGGTGGGGAAAAGGAGAGGTTCGAGCCAACGTTCACAGGGGACTCCACTCTGCCATTGGCCGTGGCTGTGGCTTCGAGTTTGAGGGAACCAGCCTCCAGCAGCCGCCTCAAGTTGCTGCTCAGGGGTTTATTGGAACCTGGGGGGTCATCTTCACACAAGGAAGACACTCCGGGGGAAAGGTGGTCTTGGCACTGCAGTGAGTCTCGCAGGACCTCACCATCAAGTGCCACCAACTCCAGCGTGTGGCTGCTGGGAGTGGCACTTCCCAAGGAGGTGTCGGGGGAAGTGGACTGCTCCTGGATCCGGTCCTCCAGAGACAGCTTATAGTTCTCCTGGACTTCTCCATAGGATGCTTCTGACGGAGTCTCGGAGGAGTTTCCATACCAGTGCTCTCCTTCGCTGAGTTCTCCCTCCGCCTCTTCCTGCCTACTAACATCTGGGGGAACCAAGAAGATCAGGTTTACTCCCAAAGTGAGCAACAGGTTTGTCTCCAGACAGTCAATGGGGTGGATGACAAACCTTCCCTTCCCTTCCACCCAAGAACCAAATGAAAGTCAGCAAGGGCCTGCAGAGCAGTCAGGAGCTGAATCAGGCACAGGCATGATGCTCAACAGGCAGAGGAACAAACACCCCCACATACCACCTGTATTCATTTTTCCAGTAATGATTCAGGGTAAGTTGGTTGGGAAAAGCAGAAAAGATAAAAATGCATCTGTTGAAGAAGTGACGGGATGGAAAAAAAAAAAAAAAAACCAGCTATTTTGAATGAATAAGGGAACAGAAAGAAAAAACTAGCACCGTATCTTCAGTAGAGTGTCATAATTCGAGAGCAGCCTGGTAGAGTGGAAAATGCTGGACAGGAGATAAGACAGTGGGAATTGGCTTCCTCACTTTCTAACCCCTGACCTCAGAGGCAGGTCATTTACCTGGTTTTGAGGCTTCATTTCCTCCAATGTAAGACGCACGTAATTTTTTCAAAAGCTTATCCAAATATGTTAACTGTACTTGCCTAACTCCCTTCACCCTATGAGGGTTACATCCTAAAGAGCACATGACCATGTTCTGCAAACAGCTGAGCACTGTATACAAACCAAATCTCATCGGCCAACACCATTCACATTACAGATTCCCTGCCACCAAAGCATGCCCACTTTCTGGATGCTACTCGCTTGAGGTCTGAGATGTCAATCACCAACATGCTTGCCATGTCCTCAAGGCAGTGATCAGGAAAGTGTTTCTTCATTTCACTAAGAATCCCCTTGAGATATTTCCTATTCATTATTTTATCAACCCACCACCAGCCCTCCCACGGCCCCCATGCACCTGCTAGGTGGACTCTGCCAGTCCAGGGGCGCTCAGGAGCTCTGCCACGTTTGTCTTTGGCCATGAAATCCCATCTGGAATGTCCTTCCACACCCAGCTCCAAGGTTTCTTCCTTATAGTTCTCCCTAGAACTCTCAGAACTGGTCTCTCCTAATGCACTCGTGCATTCATTCAACAAATAATGATGGGATACTTGCCGCATGTCAGGAATTGTTCTAGATTATTCAAGACTGTCTAGAGTATTCTAGATTGAACCACATTAAACAGAAACAAAGATCCTGCTGTCTTGGAGCTTACAGAAGAAGTCAGATGTTAAACAAAGTTAATAAATAATAAATCATAGAGTATGCCAGAGGGATGATAAGTACTACAGAAAACAAAACAAAACAAAAAACATAGAGCCGGATAAAAGGACTGGAGGCAAGTTGTAATTTTTAAACAGAGAGGTCAGGATGGGGCTTCCCCGAGGTGGTGACATTGGAACAGAGACTTGAAAGAGGTGAGCAGCTGTCCATGCAGAAGTGCTCCACATGGAGAGAGTCACTGTGAAAGCCCTGAGGACATGCCTGACGTGTCCCTGCAACATCAAGGAAGCCAGTGTGGGCAGAGTGGAGGTGGGGAGGGTCAGAGCAGTGGGAGGGAAGGTCAGAGAGGGTGTGAGTGTGCAGCTGTGCTCGAGAGTGTGAGTGAGTGAGTGTGAGTTCTGCATGCTGTGAACTACTGATGGGTCTTCTGCCTTTGGCAAAACTGGGAGCCACTGAGGGTGCAGGGCGGAGTAGCGACATGAGGAGACTTACAGTGCCAAAGGACAGTCCTGGCTGCTGTGTGGGAACAGGCAGCAGGTACAAGGGTGGGGCAGGGAGACCCCAGCGAGAGGCGGACCCCAGGTGAGGGAAGGTGAGGCTCAGCTCAGGTACTGCAGGTGAAGTGCCCTGAGTGTCTGCATATTTTGAATGGCTGACACTCTCTTCTCCTGTTTATATTGATTTCATATTTCATATCACTTTAAAGTATCTGTCGCTTGTTGGCTTCCTCTCTAAAACGGTGCTCCTTGAGGACAGGGACTGTGCTTTAGTTCTGCTTCCCTGGCAGAGTTCAAGGAGTGTTTCGGGATGGAGCCGAATTCCTCACTGTGCCAAGTTTTGCCACATCACGGGCTGTTTCTTTTCAGAATAGAAATAGCTAGAGCTAGTAACGCATGAACTACAAGCTAATACATTGATCTTCCCATGCTATTTAGAGAAGAAATGTCACAAATGACAAATTCTCTTTCACTAAGCTAAAGTTCTGCAACTCTTTCCCGAGATTCTTTATTAAGTTATCAAGAAAATGTAAAATATCAAATGGAATTTGCTGGGGGAAAGCAGATAAAATTGAATTTTCTCTGTTAAAACCAGTCTGGTTCCTTGAGATTTGCCACATTTCCCTCTGCCCACTTGATTTCAACATTTTTCATCTCTCCTGAAATTGGCGGTGACCCCAAACTCCTCGGCTCCCCAATGGCTTCTCCTGGGAGGAATGCTTTTTTACCAAACATCAAGCAGTCAACATCAATTTCAACAATAGGGCTAATTTTATGTTTCTTTAGCAAACCACCTTTCTTGATTTCAGACTAAATATCTCATTCTTCCAGAGAATCACATGGGAATTCTACTATAAATAGCAAGAGTAGTAAAAGATTTAAAATCGCTATAGTAAGAATTAGTCGATTATCTCTTCTTTGATCTTTATTGATACTCATTTAATGAATGAACAGGAAATATATGCATCAAAATTGAATATTTTTAGATTATATTTTGTCATATTAGAACAGATCCAGATAGTCAAGACTGGCCCTGAACCAGTGTAGTAAGCATCAGCTAACAAGGTATATAAAATCAGGTTTTGAGAACCACAAAAGTTACAAACGCATGTCTGATTTTGTCATTTTACTGAGCCTGTTAAATACACTAAAGTTTACTGGTCAAATCAGAGCCACACAGCCACTTAGAACTAAGGCCAGAGCCAAGAATCCAAATCTTTGCACTCCTGGCCCAGGAGCTCTTGGCAAAACTGTCCCCCAACCCGCTAGACTTCTGTGTGGCCACTTTGACAGACCTCTGAGCAGCATCGCTGCCCTCCCACCCCAGCCGTTCTTCCAAGATCTTGAGTCAGAAGTCAGCAAGGGGTTCTCCTGGATAAGGACAGCATGCATGCTTCATCATGAGATAAGCCATGAAGAGGTGAGGACCCATCATTTCTGTACTCTAACTTCCCTGTCCCTTGTAACATGTTCTTTGTTGCTGTGGGCAGAAGTTGATTCAACGGCCTAAAGAATTTAGCACATCTACTGGCAAAGTCCCAAAGGCAAAGCTTCATTTACTAACTCCCTCCACACCCTCCAAGAGCAACATGTCCCCCTCTCAACATGCTGAGGCAGTGAGTGTGCCAAAAGCTGCTGAAGTTGTCCATGCAGACTCCACCAGGTACGTCGAATGTTCTTGAATGATACAGACAGCTAATATCTATGGTATGGGCAACTTTCTTAACTTTGCCAAAACATAATTCCGAATCAAACCAGCAAGGAAGCAAAGCAATTTCTATACAGAACAGTTTATGTATTTTCTCGACCATCTATATTCCTCCATTCTTTGAAATGTGATCACTGAGAAGCACGCTCAAGACTGTCAGAAAACTTGGACTCGTGGAGAATATTTGTTTTAAACTCATAATACTCTACTAGTCACTTTTCCAAAGATGCTTCTTGTGAAATTAAAGCTATCCGAGTAATAAACCATCAAAGAATTTTAACATGTGGTCTCAAAAAAGCAAGCGCAGAAATTTGAGGGGAAACATTTAAAATGATTCAGCATCCCGCGAGGTCGAATAAAGTTTAGAGAAAAATAAATGTAAGATAAGTAAGGATGTGAAGAGGAAAAATCAGAAGAGGTGCAAACAATGTGATTTCAGTTCACAAAACTGCAAAGATTTTCTCTCACAAATAGTGTTTATTTTTATTGATGAATTTATTTTGTCTGCCAGGCTCCTCTCTGTTTGCACATTCCATTTCACAGAGGAAGGGTTTTTGGAGGATGCACTGGTCCAGCACACCAGCAGCAGCCTGCAAGGCACCCTGCACCTTTTACGCCACATCATGGGAGCAGGTGCTCTGACTGGGAAGCTCACCAGGAAGCCCTCCTGCAACCTAGCATATGAAGCTGCTGGACAGAGTGACACTTAGGACATGCAAGCCTTGCCTTTCCCCTCTCTCTGCAGCCAGCTGAGAAGTCCAAGCAGCAAGACACCTCCATTTTCCTGTCGGCCAACCAGCACGGAGTCTTCCTGGGAAATCGCAGAGCAGCACAAGATCCTGGAAGTGCTTCCTGTGGATTTCACAGCTTTCTTAAGTAAAGCATCCTGGAAAGCCTCTAAATGGCCAATGCAAATAACTTCTAGTAAATACATTATTTTTAACCTTCAGAAAAAGAAGCTATTTCCATTGCTAATCTTACGACAACCTCTGTCTCCAGACCGTTGGGTTTGCACTGCTTCTTGTGAGATTTACACAATAGTCTCTTTTCACGTGGATATTTTCCCTTTAAAAATCAGTAACTCAGAGAATTAAGAATAAAAATGGTGCAATGACAAAATGAAAACACATTGAATACAATTTTGTTTCCATGTGGTGAATATTTCTCCATTGAGGAAAACAAAACAAAATTCTACTACGCAGCACAGTTATTTATAATTCAGTTCTCAAGCAGCAAGCGGGTACCCAATATCCACAATTCTCCCCACATTCTCAGACAAGAGTGCCTTTGCAACTCACTTGCTTCTTGGTTGACAGTTTAAATCAGATGCATTTGAATGACGCAATATTCAACTTAAAACACCCTCACTCAAGAAAGATCAGGGGCAGAGAGAGAAATAAGAATGTTTAAGAAAGAGACACCCGTTAATCTTCATGCCTTCTGGCTTAGTTTGAAGCGAGTGTAGATGGAAACCTAAAAATTCCTTTTCTAAATCTACCTACACACCATTGCCACCAAGGTCCACATGAATCTAGCCAGCAGGTTGTAAAGAGAACAGGGCTGAATCTCTTAGGACGCATGGTCAACAGTCAACGTCTCCAACACCCCCACAGATGTGATTACCTGGCACCTACCAACTAACCTTCTGGCTCATTTTTATCTAAAAATCTTCCAAGTTTTCCCTTTCTACCTAATACACAATTAGAGCTGAATATCTACAGCTATCTTTCAAGGCCACACATGTCTGCCAGTATTAGCAATTATTACTTGTACCACGCGCCGCAAATCATACAACTACCCTTCAGTGTGACTTGATTGAAAAAAAAAGTGGTCTGTAATATTCGAAGTGCCATATACCAAAGTTACTGGCAAAATCCATGCCAATCATTGATATGATTCAAACACTTACTGAACACTCACTATGTTCAGGGAGATGTTCTCAGCAACATGGAGATTCAGATGCCCAACAGTTTCTGACCCGACAGTTTATAATCCATGGGGAAGTGAGGGTCACATGAGCATTCGATTCACAGGGCTTGTGCCACCACAAAGGAACAGAGCACAGGTGTGTGAGCACAACAGGGAACGATTAATTCCAATGGTGCAAGGGGCTTTGGAAGTGGACCTAGAGGGATGAAGATTTTAACAGGAGATGCTAGGAAATCATTTCTCAACAGCCTTGCTCATCTGCAAACTATCAGAAAGGAAACTTCTAGTGGTGGAGTCAGCCAATATTAGGTGGTATATGTTTAAAATGTGAAGAATTAAGAATCCCAAATAAATAAATTACCCCAATGAAAAAACTTCTTAGATCCTTAATTCTTCACATTTTAGAAACAACTATGACCGATTGATTCCTTAAAGGTAGATTTTACCAATTATCTCATTGTACTTGCTGGACTTGAAATCAAGCCACAGATCATAAACGCCTTGAGGCCGGGCCATGAGTGAGTCATTTTGTGCTCAGGCTCAAGCCCTGCAGGTAGTAGAGGTGCTAGGACTTCTGTGATGTCAAATGGCCGGACCAGCAGGATGACACCAAGCAGAAAGGGAATTTTCTCAGTTCCTGTACCAACAATGGAAGGGGCACAATGGAGCTGGGATCAGATAGGATGTCAAAAGTACCATCAGGACTCTCTCTCATTTGCCTCGAGCTTCTTTCTCTCAGGCCACTTTTCCCAGGAGACTGAAAGCCTGGCTGCCACAGGCTCCGGGTTGTCACCCTCTATGACTTTCCCTTGGAGAAAGGTCTTTCCCCCTCTGATTGGCGGGCTGGAGGTCACGTTGCCCTGCCTGGGCCTATCACTGAAGCCAGAGGGCGGTTCTATGGTGGGCTCAATGTGGGTCAGAGAAGAAAGGCGAGGGAAGAGGTATCAGGAAGACAAAAGCAATGACCTCCATAATGCTTCATAAAGGCTTCTTCTGCAGCATAGTGCGCCGTTCTGATCCAATTTTATGATGTGAAGCATAAAACACATCCACATTTGGACTGGTTTTACCTGCCAGTTTTTAAATTGTTCCTTTGTTAGCCTTAGCTCATTTCCCCCACCAGCTCTGTCTGAAACTAAGGGACACTGTGGGGTCTTCAGGACTCCAAGTCCACTGACTGAGGTCAGCGCACAGCCAGAAATCAGCTCCACAGGACAAAGACTCAGAGACCACAGTATGGAAACATCCATGCCCACGGCACCCAACTGCTGCCAGTGAGGCCAGGAAGAAAATTTAAAAACTGCTAGTTATTTAAAACTGCCAGGGTGGAGAAGACAACCGGATTCCTGTCACCAGGCCAGCTGGGGGAAAGGTGCTATGCTGCGAGGGCCTGGGGAAAGGAGAGGAAGTCTGGGGAGAAGAAGACACATACCAAGATAGCAGAGGGGGCTCCTGGGTCAGGATGATATTCCACACACAGCAGTGTTTTCCAATTATTATTTTGAATGCCCAGGAATTTTTTAAAAAGTCAATGAAAATGAACCTATCACTCCTTATCTTCAAAGTGAGTTCCAAACTGTATCTAAATTAGATTTGGTATTCTCATGGAAAGTGCCAGATCTTCCATGGCCACGAGACTGGCCATGCTTCACCATCAACCTGCACATCTCCACATAAATGGCAAATCCTCTCTCATTCCAATGGCTTGGACCGAAAACCCTATAGCTAACCTTGACTCTTCTCTTTCTCTTCTACTCCCCTTCTAAATCATTCATGGTTTCTCTTGGTTCTACCTTTGATACACATCCCAAATCTTGGCACTTTTCTCCATTTCAGTTACTACCCCGGTTATACATCTCTTCCATTCCTGGCCTGGACCACAGCAGCAGCATTCCTACTGGTCTCTTCACCTTCCATTCTTGCCTTGCTATTCTCAACCAGCAGCCAGAGTAAGCTTGCAAAAGTATTATGTCAGACCCAGCTATACCACTCTTCAAGATTTCCCCTAAAGAATTAAAGTCAGCTGAGAGCAGTGAGACATGCCTACCCTTATTTATAGCAGCACAATTCACAATAGCCAAACTATGGAACCAGCCTGGGTGTCCATCAATGGATGAATGGATAAAGAAATTGTGGTACGTATACAATGAAATTTTATTCAGCCATAAAGAAAAATGAAATTATGTCATTTGCAGCAAAATGGACAGAACTCGAGATCATCTATGTTAAGAGAAATAATTCAAACTTATAAAGTCAAAGGTTATATGTTTTCTCTCATATACGGAAGTTAGAGAGGAAAAAGGAAAAGAAATGTGGGGATGGATTTTGTAAAATTCAAAGGGAGATCAGGAGAGGAAAGGGACTGGAGAGAGGGGTGGGAGAAGGGAGAGGGGCAGTGCAAGGATATTGACCAAATTATATTATTATATTATGTTCACGTAGGAATATGTGACAACAAATCTCATCATTATGTACAACTGTAATGCACTAATTAAAAATGTGAGGGAAGCCAGGCGCAGTGGCGGCAAGCCTGTAATCCCAGCACTTTGGGAGGCTGAGACAGGAGAATTCAGTTCAAAGCCAGCCTCAGCAACAGCGAGGCACGAAGCAACTCAGTGAGACCCTGTCTCTACAGAAAACACAAAATAGGGCTGGGGATGTGACTCAGTAGTCCAGTACCCCTGAGTTCAATCCCCGGTAAAACAAAAATGTGAGGAAAAAAAGGAAAACACCCACCACTGCCTTTGCCTTGGTCCCCACAACTAAAGTACTCTCCTGAGTCAAATTAAAAGTATTTTCTAATAAATAAAAATTCCAATCCATTACAAAAAAAAAAAAATTATGTCAGATTACACAAGTCCCATCCTCAAAGCCTCATGTTTCTCAGAACAAAATCTAAAACCCTTACCTTGACCTCAAGGCCATACGTAATCTGCAGACCTGCTACCTCATCTCCTACCTTACTCCATTGCTATGGATATGAGCTCCAGCACCAAGGCCTTTGCAATTGCTTTTCCCTTCGTTTGAATTTTTTTTCTCCCCACACAGCCACGGTCTGATTCCCTTACTTCCCAGGTCTCCCCTCAAGCAGCACTATTAAGGAAGTCTTTATTTTGCTTGGTGCAGGACCCTCATCTCTTAGGACACTACTGATTCCAGAGTTGACACGCAATGAGTTTTTGTCAAATGCATGAATGAAAAGGAAGAATAGGCTTAACATTAGAAAGGTAACACCTGTTGGCAACGGAACTGAGAACTACTTTCAAAATGATCAACTATTTCTCTCAAGTGTGTCAAACATGGAACAGGGAAAACAGCTTATGTTGCAAACTTTCCACTGAAGTTTCCTTAATGGTCAAGAAGAGAAAGCACCACCCTAGGAGATACTGGGACTAAAGCGGAAGCCCCATGTTTCCCTGAGGTCTAGCTTAACATTTCAAGTGCGTTCTGCATCCTACTGTGGACATAGCTGTGCAAGTCTTTACTTAGAAAGACTGGGGTGCTTCCCATAAAACCATCAAGGAAAATGTTCTCTCTCCAAATGATGCAGTATGTTTCTCTGGACACACACCTGCTTCGGAGAAACGAGAACATACCATAATCCCTAACAGAGCGTCAACAGCTTAAGGTGGGGTTGTTACCGATGTTTACCCTTACCAGGCAGAAAGCAGACAGCGCTGGTCCTATTAATTCCACTTCTGGAGACAAAACCAAAGCACAAAGCAGAAAGAAACCTGCCAGCATTGTTCAATAGATCAGTCGAATATCAAAAACTATTTGTGGAATTTGAATTTCATTGTATGAATTATTTTGGAGATCCGGTCCATCTGGTTTGTCTCCAGGCAGAGGGCTAAAGAGGGCCAGTGACCTGCCCAAGATCTCACAGCTGATATACAAAGGTAGGACTGGAGTTCAGATGTGCCAATCTCAAGGCCCACCAACATTTCCCTAATTGTCAGTGTGGGGCTTCCTGATGGGGTTCCACTTCAGTTCCAACATCTCCTAGGGTGCAGCTTTGTCTTGACCATTAGGGAAACTGGTGGAGACGGTGCCTTCTGGTCATCTTTAAGTCAAGGAAACAATTCTAGGCAAGCCCTGGCATGTAGCAAATTTCCAATAAACATGTCAAATACATGAACAATGCGTAGAGAGGTGAAAATACACTTGGTACTGTATTAAACACTTTCATATTCATCAGCAAAGTCAAAACCAAACTTTCAAACGCCTATGAGCAGCTTGACAAAAAATAAATCTTTCCCAGGCAACCTCAAATTATCATGTATTCGACATTTTAAATATTTTATTTTGATGGGATTTTAGAATACATACACACTAAAACACTATGATTGTGTTTGCAATACATAGCTGTGTCTCAAGAACTTGTGGGGCATTTCAGAAACGTATCCCCTTATTAAACAGCTCCACACACCTGGGTATTTAAGTTACTATTCTTACCTTAATTGTCCTTTTGAATACTTCTGTTCTCTGTTATGCTTGGTATAGAGACTCCTTCTTCTAAATTTGTAGCTTGTCTTTGATAAACTGAGATAACAACCACCAAGTTCATTAAAACTGTGCAAACGAGGGCCCAACTGTCACCCCCAATGACGTTCACGTTGTTCTAACTTCCAGTATATGCCAATGTGACCTAATTTAGAAACAGGACTTTAAAGATGATCGAGCTATGATGAAGTCATTAGGGTGGGTTCCTAATCCAACAAGACTGGTGTCCTGCTAAACCGAGGAAACCTGTACACAGAGACAGACACCCACACAGGGAGGAGAACACAGGATTTGAAGTTGTGCCGCCACAGGTCAAGGCACTACCAGAACTGAAGAGGGAGCCCCGAAACAGATCCGTCCCTAGAGGCTTCAGAGTGAGCCCAGAACTGCAGACACCTTGATCTGGGACAGCCAGCTTCCAGAACCGTGAGACCATAAATTTCTGTTGTTTAAGTCACTAGTTTGTGAAGCTTTGTTATGGTGGCCCCAGAAAACTAGGGCGACATAAATTTGGACGAAGGCCTGGGATGTTTCTCTGGATTTTTTCACCTCCAGATTCTAAACCGTAGCCTCAGTTAGTAATGCTGTCTTTGCATAAACTGGGCTTGATTGTACAAAACTGACCAATTTCCTCTCAGTCTTAAATCCTGAGGCTGAAACAACTGTGAGTGAACTAACACATTTTTCTGCCTATCTCTAAATTTTAGTCATATTTCTTTCAAATGAAAAATTTAAAAAAAAAGACATTAGCAGGAATTAGAGCTACTTAGAAATCTCCAAACAACAAAAAAATATATGTATACTCGTCCTTAAATATGTTATAGCAAATTAATGACCAGGGGACAGTTCAAATTATAGCTTGAATCCATTTGCCAAAAGGCCAATCTAGAGACCAAAACGATACTGGTTAGTCCACGGATTGATTACTTGCTCCTTCACCCTTTCATGTACCTCCATGCTACAAAAAGCATATAGAATCTGTCCCCTCAAGCAATCAGAAGTAAATTTACCATGGCTACCATGTCGTTATCAGAAAAATTGTCTGCTAAGGCTGATAAATCGGTCGATTATCTGCTTCCTTGACTTTTATTTCCTCTTGTATAAATGTTTTCATCCTAACATCACCAATACCTGTTTGAAGATGAGCGATAAATTACCAAACTACTGAAATTACCAGGAAATCCTTAATAGATCAAAGAAGAACTTAACCAGAAAAGAAAGCCCTAATAATAGCATAATGCTCTCTACAGTCTAAGACATAGCACTCTATAGATAGATAAATGACCACCTATGGAAATTTTAGATTTCACACAGAATGATAAATTTCTTTGTGGGACATATACCAAGAGCACTGAAATGGTGCACTTTGTGACAAAGCTTATGGTCATAATCCTGTATCTGCTGAAGTCCTTTATCTACTAAAATTACTCATATACATAGGAAGAAAAGGGCCAAGGGAAATAAGACACTTAGCAAAGGAGAAGAAACGAAACGGCTTTGCATGTGGCGCTTATATACTTATGAAGCAGAAGATGCGGAGGAGGCAGCTCCCCACCCACTCCAGCCCCACATATTCACAAAAGAATTGTGGGAGAATATTTTCTCCTCATGCACAAGAACCCACAGCACCACAGGACAACTGATGACAAGAACAATCCTAACTCCAAGTTAACTTTGGGCACTCATTTAAGGCAACGATTTTAAGCTTTACTCCTACCAGGCTGAGTGCCAGGGCTACTATCAAGAGGTCAAATATATTCTTATTCCTTCTCTCCTTTTATTGTCCCTGCCCACCTTCTGGTATACACATAAGAGGTCAAGGTCAGAAGGCTGAAAGACTGTGAAAATTAACAAGTCAACAATCAACCGACAAACTAATGTGCCAGGATATGCTTCAGCTAAATGAACATGCCCTTCACCGCTCAGACTCCAGTGGCTTTCACCTGTTCATTCTCTTGGAAGAATCCTGAGTTGCTCTCCTTTCTTCTCGGGCATTCCTTTGGGGTCTTCACTATGCTAGGTCTTCCACCTGAATGAAACCTGGCTCTGTCCCCGGGTTCACTGTCAACACCAGTGATGCTCCAGAGGAGACATTTATTTCATTTCCCAACAAAGCTCAGATGCTTCTGGAAATGCATCAAGTGGTGAGGTTGAGGTCAAAAAATAGGCTCTATTGCTGCTTTAGATAAGCCTCAACCTCAAGGTAAATGCTCCCCCAAAAAGATAGATACCAAAAAACCCCTCTGGCATGCATATGTACAGCCCCAGAGTGACCACTCACACCATGTGTGCATCAGCTCCTTCTGTTCTTCCCCTCTGAGGAGTCCATAACCCTGATTTTGTATGTGAATAAGCACACCACTTCTTTTTTAGACTGTCTGCAGTTCTCCAGCTACATCTCCCACGTATTATCAGAATTTAGTCAACCAGCTTATCCTCTGTGAATAACTGGTATTTGAAAAGGAGAATAAAAATGTATTGGGCAACTGAAAGTAGTTCATTTGAGGAACACAAGTTTGGAAGTTTGATATAAATACACTCAACTAATCAGGCTCTTTTAAATCTACATGTTTTGAAGTTACTTAAATGAAGCCTTTTTTAAAAATTTTATTTTATTTCCACATTACTATCAGCAGTAGAATATCTCTGCTTTGAGTAAATCTCTGCTTTGGGGAACGCATACAGTGGTAGCCCCTTTGTTTTTGTTTTTGTGGGTGTCACTTATTTCTTTAAACAATCTTTAAAAATGTAAACACCATTCTTAGTTCAAAGGACCACAGAAAAGAAAAAAAAAAGGAAAAAACAAGCCAAAGTTGTCAACCCCTGCTCTAAAAAGCAGGTACTTTCCCTTTATAATGAAAGCAGAATGCTTTAAAATAGTATGGAAAATCCATACGTATGGCAACAAGTTCCAGCACCATCCTTTTAATCTAGCCACTTGCATGAGTCATTAAACACTTCTGTGCCTCATTTTCTTTCATGTATAACACGAGGAGTTAGAATAGATGAGTGGTTTACAAACCACACCTCAAGGAACCGTAGGCCTCTTAAGTGTCCAGGGCAGGACGTGGCTCTATGAATCCATCCCCACCCCTCATCCTGGCACATACCCACCAGCACAGTCTTGCTTTAATCTTTGTTTTAGTTTTGAAAAACACAGTATCAGATGATCTTAGGGATCTTCCGGGTGGGACTCCTCAATGAATCCATTATAGGCTCATCAGTCTTTCTCCAGTCATTTGACCTGGGTGTGTCAGGTAAATAGGAAATTATTTTAAAGCCTACCTTGAGTATTTAAAGGAAGAGAAACCAAAAACATTAAAGATCTTATGCAAAGGGGCCACCTCTGCTTGTTGAGATGTGTGGAAATGCATCTGACAGCCAGATTGGAGGGTTCCCCAGTCCCACACAAACGGAGAAGAGGGAGAGCTCATTCCTGTGCCTCTCTGCTTAGGGACCTAGGGAAAGTAAGATGGTGCAGCAGTGACAACAGGGATGAGACTCGAGACCTGGTTCTACTCCAATCTGAATTTGGGATTTAACAGCTGAATAATTCCTGATGTTTATTTAACAAAAATTGGAGATCCTAACCCATAGAAAGAGGTGTGGTACAATCTGTGTTCACTGGTCAGATCCTCATCCACAAGTAAGATAAAAACACCTGCTCCCTCTCCTATCCATGGTGGGCCTACAGAGAGAGACCAAAAAGTTGTAAACTGCAAAGCACAGGCAGCCCTAAGCCAGGCAACTACAGGTCTTCCTCTCAAGTAAATAAAATACGTGCAACTTCAAGAATTTGCCTAATTGGTCAAAATAAGGCCACAAGAAGTTTTGTGTGAGAAAATAATATTTATAGAGCATGAAAAAGCGAGGCAAAACAGCGACACAAGCCCTGGCCCCAGACCCTCCCACTGAAGCCTACCATCATGTTTACAGAGTAGGATACTAATAACTGCAATTTTACAGTGTTATTCTGAAGCTAGATGAGAATTTTGAAAGTGAAGCACCTGGCATCGAGTTGGCACTTAGTGAATAATAGTTTCCCTTCTTCCCAGGAATCCACCTAGGAATCTGAGTAGACTGTGCTTTACAGAGTAGGGCTTACCCCAGGACATGGCTATTGCTCCCTAGCACTATATCACAGTCACCTCAACCAAAGAGACAGGAAACTTCTGGTTGTTATGACCATGGAATCCAGATGCAGAATATGCCCAGTCATCAGGAAAATCTTACAGTCTTGGCACAGTTTGAGGACAGAAAGAGCACAGCAGCCAATAGCAGAGGGAGACTCCACAGCCTGGAATGTGCCAGATTTCCAACCACAAATGTTCCCTCTTGTACTTAGACTGTGGTGTCCCCTGTGGTGTAGGCCATGGCCTCTGCTCCTCTGGGCAAGTGTCCTCGGAAGCACATTCTCCAGACATCTCTAGGCTACACTCATGTGAACATCCATGGCAATGTTCCTCACCTCCGACCCAGCCCAGATGTACAATTTAGGCAAATCATTTTCTCATTTCTAAAAGAGGAAGACAACAAAGCCCTTTCCACTCCTAAAACCCTTTGGATCTGTGATCCACCCTTAACTCGTTTATTCATTCATTCAACAACATTTATGGCATACCTCCTGTCTTTGATTCTGTGACCCATTCTTGACTTCATTCATTCAACCATGTTTATAGAATATCTCCTATCGCGTTGCTTCTGTGACCATTTCTTAACTCTTCGCTCCATTCATTTATTCATCAATATTTACTGAGTACCTACTACATACCAAACAGTATTATGTGCAAGAATGCACCAAAAAAAAAAAGTAGCCCATGTCCTTTAAACAGCTCACAGTCAATGAGGACATGGATAAGTAAGCAATTATGCATATAAAAGGTTATGCTGATAGATCTATGGGAATCAGAGAAGTCATCTAGTTCTGCCAGGTAGGACAATGGTAGGGATGGAGAAGAAACAGGAAGGGCTTCTCAGAGATCTGAGTGTTGGAGGTAAAGTTGGACGTTACAGGCAAATCAGACATCTGGGCTGAAGACATTTCGGAAACAGGGAAAAAATGATGTCAAGGTAAGGGGATATAAGTATGATATGCAGAACAGATAATACACTAGGAATGAACAAGGGGTATTCAGGAGGTGAGAAGAAAGAAGGCTCAGATGATGAAGCATCTTCAAAATCTAGAAATCTAATTTTATGCCTTTAGGGAATGCCTAAAAGATTTTAAATAAGGATTATCTGGATTTTATAAGAGTTTTAGAAAGTCTACTGTGGTGCCAGTGTGAAGATTGGATTATAGGGGCTGGGGTGGGGGCAGAAAAAGTGAGATTGAAGCCAAAAAAAGGGGGCGGGGAGTAAGTTGGCAACTGTTTTAATTCCCTGTGAGAAAAAGCAAGAGTATCAACTACAGCAGTGGCAAGGGCTGGGCATGATGAATTCTACAGCTATTTTTGAAGTAAAACCAATAAAACTTGGTGATCGATTCAATGGTGGTGGGAAAGAGAGTGGCCTTTGAATTTCACCCAGGTTCCTGAGTAGGTTGGTCAATGCAAGGTGAGGACAGCAACCCAGAGAGAGAACCTGAGACCAGAAACACTTCCAGTTCCAGGTGTGGAAACCCTAGCCATCTCTGGTCTACCACTGTGTCATCTCTAAGATTCATGGCTGACCCCTGGCAACCAGCAGAGTTCTCCTCCCACCAGGAAGTTATCAGATAAACATGGCGCATCTTCAGAGGCCCACACTGTTACCTACCTGTTTACAGAGAAGAAATGTAATTTAACCAACAAGTTTATTTAAGACACGAATTTTACTTTAAACAGAAGCTGTGAGAATCCTTGTAAGCTAACTGTTCTTTATCCTCAGGGTTCTCTGCCTTTTGAGTTCTTCAGTGAAAATACAAAGTGCTGCATGATATCATTACCAAGTAAATCTGAAGAACCGCATACACCAAGACTTGATGTTTCTATTCCTGTGTAGGCACCTAACCATGGTGGTTCTCAAAGTGTGGTCCATGGAACCCCAGGGGTCTCTGAGGTCCTAAGATCAAAGTTGCTTCCATAATACTAAGATATCATTTGCCCTTTTCACCCTGTTGACATTTGCACTGATGACACAAAAGCAACAGTAGGAGAAACTGTTAACACTTTAGTTCACATCAGCAGCAGTTAGCACCGACCATACTAGTAATCACTGTATTGTTGCTGCTACACATAGCAAAAAAGCTAATGCACAAACACAAAAACAAAACAGAAGAACCCTGCCTGCTTCATTTAAAAACGTCTTTGGCGAAGACATTATTATTAATTTTATTGCAGATTGCTCCTGAGCAAACATCTTTCTGATACATGTAAGGGAACATGCATAAAGCACTCCTGCCTTTACTGAAGTATGGTGGCTACTCAGTGGACATTGAGTCAGGAGCTGAACAAGCCACTTTTCCAGGGAGCATCCCTTTTAATTAAAAGAGTAACGCACAAATTTTGGTCAATCAAATATGGAAATGAATATTTCTTGAAAATGAATAAAGTAAAGCTGGTACTTCAAGGAAAAACTGATAGTATTTTTAGCCAATGAGAAGATTTAAACTTTCAAGTAACCATTAAAATGTTGGAAAATTTGTATTCTCTGCTGTGAATGTCAGCTTCCCAATATAATACTTAAAGGCTTTTCAGATAATTTTTCTGTTGGTAGTAACAATTTTTATGCTGTATAAATGAAATGGGTCCACATTTGGTGGCTCTGCGTAACTCAGGGAACCAGTAGTTTTCCAAGTGTCCAATGCTGATGTCACGTGCATGATGAACTCCTCAAAGCACAAGACGGTCTAGATCTTAATGGAAGAGAACATAGAAAGTTCATTGAATTGTTTTGGTTTTTGTTTTGTGGTGCTGGGGGTTGAACTCAGGGCCTCACACATGCTAAGCAGCTTTGAACTGTTTTGATTAAGCATTGCAACTAACCTTCAAGAAGCTCCCTCTCTGAGTCTTGATGTAGTTCAAAGAAATATCTACAGTTATCTGAACAGGCGATTACATATCTGTATGAAGCTAGATTTTACCCTGACCCACACCTGTTGCAATAGATTGAGTGCAACTGAAGCAAAGAGAATCTAATTGTCTTCAATGAAGCCAAGTGTTAGAGATTATAGCAAAAATATTTAAAAAGCCACTATATTTTTTTGAATAATGTATTTTTTGTTAAAAATATTTTTATAGTTTAAAAGTAATGAGTTACAATTAAACTATCATTTTTTGAAATATATATATATATATATATATTTAGTTGTCAATGGCTCTTTTTATTTTATTTATTTATATGCGGTGCTGAGAACTGAACCAGGGCCTCACATATGCCAGGCAAGTGCTCTACCACTGAGCCACAACTCTAGCCCCTAAACTATCATTTTTAATGATGCAAATATCGCATTTCTTATTTTTAATCTCTAAAATAATAGTCCATCTACACAAAAGCACGTCTGAGTTCTCGTAACTCTGGGCGTCCTGGGAAAGAGATCCTGAGACCAACATATTTAAGAACCAGCGTCTTAGAGAAATTAACCCTTCAGCCTGTACAGTGATACACACACACGAGTTTACAGCAGCACCGCTACGAACAGCCAAAGGAGAAGCCAAGCTCCACGGCAGTGTTTCCACAGTGCAGTGTTAACAGTAGAAACAGACACAGCAAGCTGCAGGCAGCAACGCAGATCAATCCCAGAAAGGCAACTGTTGAACACCAAGCTGCAGAAGGCCTGCTGGATACTACTACTTTTATAAATCTCAAAGACAGGTGAAACTAAGCAATGCAGCAAAGCTATGGAGAAAATGCAAAGGAGGAAATAACCATAAAATGTAGGATAGTAGGAACTTGTGCTGGGGCATAAGTGGCAATAGAAAAATACCCCTCGGAGAGGTTCAATAGTGTTGACATTTTTTAGACTGGGTGGTAGTTTTACTGATGTCGTTTTATCACTACGCTTTATTATATATGTGTAACACACACACACACAATATGTTTTAAAGAGGACATGCTTTATGACCTTCAAAGGGAGGCACTGCATCTTTGCTAATTATTCAGAAGCCAGGAGGTAATAAAGGGGTGAGACCTGGCCACACCTCTGTAGCTGCAGCCCCAAGAAACCCAGCACAGGGCAGGATTCCTCACCCAGGCCCTTCAGCCATCACATTCACTGCCATTCCCCCTAGTTTGGCTTTTCAAAAGAGTTCTCTCTACTTAAAAAGGGTATCTCTTTCTTTAGGCTATCATCCTCTCTCTCCATTTTTATTACAGTGCAAGAAGCTACCACACACTTCACAGTCTATTTCTGAGTTGCGTCCAAACCTCTAAATTTAGCAGTCACCATCGCCATCACTTGGGCCAGCTCCTGCCATATTTTTCCTGCCTCTTATGCTTACATCACCAGGTTGGTCCCTTCACTTCAGGGAAGCCCCCATCTGCTTGGGGTTAATGTCATTGCTTTTGCTTGGAATCTTCCTTCCCTTCTCAACATCTAAATCCATCAATTTTTTGAGGACGCTTGGGATGTCACTCCTCTACAGGAATCTTATGCCCATCACTCGTTCTGTGCGTTTCTGCAAACATTTACATATCAAATTCATGGTACAACTCTTGCACGTGTTAGCATATTGATTTGTACTTATCCTCTGTATTGTTTTGTGTCAACATGTGAAAGAGACTGTGTTCCACAGAACTTCTCTGAGCAGGTACCTGCTCAGAACTTAATGAATCAGCAGCACGTGGGAACCACAGCTCTCAGACGATCAAGATGCCGCTGCTCTACCACGCCACCTCGTGTGTTATCACCACATACTCTAACTCCCAAAAGGTGCTTGGTGCAGGATATTGAAAGAGGAGCTTCCCAAGGCAGAAACATGCATGCAATTTCATAACAGAAATGAAGCAAAGCAGCATTTATGTTACAGAATTCTTTTTTATAATATTAGATAAATTTACAGTTCAATACCTCTCCTCATTCTATCCTGAATTACTGGAAGTTCTTAGAAAAATCTCCCTGACAGGTGGTTGAGCCAGCTTCTTCACAAGCACAAGATCACTGTTCCATTTTTAAAAATTATTCAACAGGTCCTGAACTTACCAAATCAAATTCATCTTTGTAACTTCTACCCTATTGGGCCTTGTCTCCAGCTTCCACTCAGCATTTCACAAGTCTATGAAAATATTGTTCAGGCAGAATTGGAATTCTTTGTTTCCATCTCTTTCTCTGCCCACTTGGCTGTTGAGAGCAGGGACCAGACTCCGCTCAGCTCTACAAACCTCTAATCCCTACACACACCCTGCTCCTGCTGGTGACATCAATGAATAAATGTACGAAATAACATACCAGTTATCGCACATGAGCCGATAATTTAGGATGAATGACAATTCAATGTAAATTCCTCCCTTTTTCACTCGACAGAACTTCATAGATTTGAACGTAGACACCAAGCACAATTCTTATCCACCCCCACTCTTCAAATTAAGCATTCTCGTTGCCTCAGTAATGAACTCCTCATATGATGACTTCAAGACCCCACAACGTCCTCGTCCTCATAGCCTCCCTTCTGGTGGGCAGTTTATCAATTTCCCCCTTGAAACCAGAGCATCCAATCTGGGGTTCAACATAGATGTGATGTCAACATAGACACAGCTACCAGAGCAATGTGTCTACCCTTGCTTTGAATTCAGGACTGCAATTGTATTAGCTAACTCTGCACAAATGCACCCGTATTTCAAATAACGGCTGAATTTTAAGTATTCTTAATTACAGAGGTTCTCTCTGGGAGTGGAAGCTGGGATAAGAGGACATTCACACAATAAGACATTTACAGGTAGTTTGAATTACTTGGACTAAACGTGTATGTACCATTTTTGGTCACTAAACCCAATACAGATTATTAAAAATAAGTTTACACTTCCTGTTTACACTTCTTCATTTCTGGATAGTTTTTATGTATTTATTTAACAAGTCCTTATCTTATCACAGATTTCTGTGATTCCAGCCTTACAGAGACCATGTAAGTCCTATTCAAACTTCTCGTACTTTTTCTTGTCCTTTGTGTTTTCTCAGAGATGCTAAAGGCCTCAAGGAGCAATGGGTGGATCTGCAGCAAACTCCGCTACATCTGTGCATGTCGGAAGCAGCACACTTTGACCCGACTGCTGTCTCCTTCAGGTCAGACTAAAACTCTGCAAGTTCTTGTTGGAGGCTGGCTTCCCCCAGAAGGGAGAAATTATACAGCACATTTTAGGAACCTTGCCTGGTGCATGTTTCCTCCCAAATACAGCTGTGTTTCATGCTCTGAAGAAGCTCAACGGGTTAACAAGTGGGCCCAACAAGTGCAGATTAGATGCCTAATTCTAGGCCATTCCAGAAGGCAGTATTCACCATATGGAGCATGCACTCCAGGCCCCAGAAAGTGTCCCTGTATGCAACTCTGTTCTACTGCCCTCTGCTCAGTCTAAGGTCAAAACCCTAGATCGCGAATCGTCCAGGAAAGAAATATTCTTAGCAGCACACGTTTCCATGAGTCTTGGAGCCAACGTGTCCCATCAGCACCTCAGGGAACCCTGAGGGGTGCAGGGGGCTCTGGGAGGTCTGCAGGAGGCCCAGGCATCGCCTGCAGACTGCAAAATTCCGTGAAGATTGCATGCGTTGCCCAGCAGCACTGGGCCTCCAGAGACGTCAGAGGGTCCTGCCCTTGGTAACACTGATGCTGGTGACTTTGAGCTAGTTTCTTTCCCTCTCTGTGGTTCCATTTCCACTGCTGTCCCATAAGCAGGAGAGGCAGCCCTTCTCCACCTCACAAACAATCTCCATGAAAATGCTTCAGGAACCATAAGGCATAATATAAATAGAATGTTTGGGTGATGCACTCTTATCCACTTTACAATCTGGAGCTACTTAAGCACAGTTGCTTACAGTGAGGGTAAGCAACTGGCTGAAGGTCACAACAACAACAACAAAAAAAGCTTGGCGATGGGAGACAAGGCTGTGGCCTCCCCTGGTGGAGGGAATGTCAGGGAGAAGACTGGGGTTTCTGTCGCCTGCCTGCCTATCGAAGGTTCCTTCCCCAGCCTCTGGTTTCCTGAAGCTGGAGCCAATTACTCAAGTCCATGAGCTCATTTTAGGATCTAAGAAAGTATGGTCAATAAACTGCCGGGGCTCACCATCACATGTCTTTATTCCTGGCTGCAATGACATCACCCCAGGGTGGGCATTCTCGTTAGTTCAGGTCCTCAACCCTTGAATGATCTGATTCATTCAAATCACCCAGAGGGCTTTTAAAAAATGTCCAGTCCCAGGCTCTACCCTAGGCCGCTGAACTTAAGCCTCTAGGTGTGTTTGTACTTTTAAAATCTTCCAGGTGATTCCAATGTGCAGCTAGAGGTGAGAAATACTAGATTGCTTAGGTGATCAGAAACTGAAGGGCAGCAAAATTGATTACACAGAGCAGTGAAAGCATCCTCAGGAGCTCCTCCCTCAGTGACATGCAGTCACTCAGGTGTACTAAGGTGGCTGGCACTTACTGTGCACATACTACATGCCAGACACATGCCTCCGTATCTGCATATATGAGCTTCCTTAGCTCCTATAGAGCCCACAATGTCCCCTATTTGTCATGGCTAAATGTAGTACAGCCAGGACGGTAATCCCTATCTCTATGCCGCCCAAGAACAAGGAACACAATACCTTCGACTCAGTGATGAATTAACATTACAGAATGTAGAACAGGTTCTAATCCAAATGCCTGCAGGGACCAAGAGGAAAGAGACCTGGGGAAGGTGGGCAGGTGTATGTGCATATGGGGACAGGGTGGCCGAGTGGCAGCAACTGTGGCAGACTGACGAGCACATGCCCGGGGAAGGGAGACAGCCGCCACCGACGACACCAGATTGCTGCCATGTGGGGAGGTGGGCCCAGAGCTGCTGCCTCTTCCAAGTTTTCAAAAAGAAGCTGGAAATTTGGATTTTTATGTGAAACCTCCAATCTCCAAAATGTTGCCTCAAGTTTTTAAACATACCCTCTGGGGCACAACACATCAGTATGGCACCAAGCGTGACCTCTGATATGCTCTAACATACACACACACACACACACACACACACACACACACACACCAGCTTACCTCAATCCTTTATTTAAGACTCACTGAACACGTTCTTTTGGACTGGATCCCTGCAATTGGAAATAACAGCCCTGCCTCTCCTCCTTTCTGTGCACAATCTGAACTATGCCCTACATAACATATGGAAAACACAATATCAATTTCCCTTCAGTTATTTTAATCAGTGGACGGCCTATTGAATAAATGAATAAATAAATAAACCTTTATTAAACACCTATTCTCTCATTTCAGTCTCACCATAAATCTCCACAGGAGGATTTACTATTCTCCCTTTCTAGTAAAATTAAGCCATAATTCATATGATTATTACACAACTTAAATGTAATTCAGATCAAATCGTGTGACTGGAGGAACAAACTCATTTCTACAGTGAAAGCCCAGTATAAGACTGTTGGACTATGAAACAAATATTGGTCAAGCCCTACAGTAATGGTCTTGTAAAAGAATTTTACCATATCATATTGTTGTCACACATCACATTACTGAGATCCATGGAAAACAGAATTTTAAAAAACACAGAAACTACCATAAAATTCTAGGTCAGAAAAGCCTGTAATCTAATCACAATCTAAGCAAATAAACATTTCATATACTTAATAAGGGGTGATATTTATTGAGCTCTTTCAACAAAGCACACACTAATTAGGCAGGATTTGGTATGGACACGTAATATTTACATTTATATATGTATTCAAATAATCCTTATGATAACTCGGTGGTATAAGAACTATTATAACTATTCAATGATGAGGAAACTGGAGAACAGAAAGTTCAGTAATCTTCCCAAGATCACACAGCTAGCCAGTGGCCAGGGTGGGATCTGAAAAGCCTAGCACCAGAATCTGTGCATTTGACCGCCAACCTATGAACTTCAAAAGCAAATGAGCTGTCCTTACCTGCACCCTACACAGTAGATGTGAAAGGAGTCCAGAATCAACAGATGGTATTTTCTCTTTCTCATTGCAGAACAAGAAATTTCTTTTAAAGCACACAGCATCAGACAACCCAAGGTACCAGCACTAGATAACTTGAGAAAAATCCACCACCCTCCATAAGTTCAGTAGCTTGTTTCAAAGGCTCAGATAAGTCGAGTGCTGCTAATCAATCATGTTAAAGATCATTTCGCCTGGCCTTCTTCAGTAGCCATTGAAGGCCAGCTCACTCAGACACTCCGGGAGTTTACCCTGAGATCAGCGTCTCTTTCTCCCCATCTAGTTTCCTGCACACCATACCTCTAATGGGGTCTAACCACTCTTCCAACCCACGTGGAAATTATCAGAGAAGGAGAGAGGTTATTTTAGGGTTTGTTCTTCCAGGTTATAAGAAGGTATATCCATTTATTCTTTGGTGGTAGATAAACTTGGCTGAATTTGTATTTTATTTCCCTCCCTCCCTCCCTCCCTTTCTTTCTTTTTTTCTTTTTTTGCAGTGCTGGGGATGGAACCCAGGACCTCAGGCAGGCTAACCACGTGCTTTACCACTGAGTTACATTGCCAGTCCTTGGACTTTGTTTAAAACAAAAGCAAAAAGTACCTGGCCATTTAAGAACCCCAGAGACAGAAGTTCAGTTGTGCAGACTGTGTTTTAATAAGGAACTGGTCAGTTGGGACAACAAACTCTTTAGGTACACAGAATCTACCACATTGAGTATAACCCCAGGCCAGTCTGTGAAAAGCAAGAGTTGCTAAAGGCCACATTCTGACCTCACACCGTGGGCACCTAGCATTCATTATACATTTTACAAAATCAGCTACAGAATAGCCTTGTGTGTGTATATATATATATATATATAACTACACGGTGAAGCTGAGATTTATAAAATAAACAGCAATATGCACCCATGTGGTCTAAGACTAATATCAAGCCAAAGTCTGATTTTAATTTATGAATCTACCATATAACTGCAGCAATTCTAGCCAAGGTGAGTCCCTGGGGAATGATAAGAGTCACTGACAGGCCTTTGCTTCAGCACCTGGTCACATACTATTCTCCAATATCATAAAAATATAATTTACAGAGGATAGAAATACAAAACTTGCTCCCAAGCAGCAGGAAGAAAATAGACAGAAATCAGCCTTCAAGTATCCTCAATGACTGCTAAGGTCTTTGCTTTGCATATTGTTTAATATGACAGAAGACATTCTGGCTACCAGAGACCCTAAAGTGTTTTGTACACTCAGTCCCAGATGGTAGGAATCTCTGAGCAACATTCACCTAGTAAGGGAGAAGAGAGAAAAATGTATATCAGAAGGAGAAAGAATCATCCCTCACAATCTGTAGCCCTAACATGATCCTAAGAGCACATTAACTAAGCCAAAACAGGAATGAAAACTCATACATCTTACAGGCCCGGCCTGGATTTCTTTCCAATAAAAGAAAACCCAAAATCTATTCCTTCACCGCAAAACCCATGGTCTTGTAAAACCTGATGCTAGAAATCCTTTAACGCACTCAAAAGTCCTATTTTGTAGGTCATACTCTCATTATCTTGTTCTGCGACCGGTCTGATTAAATTATAGAAAATTACTAATACATCACTCAGAATGGAGAGATCAGCGCCAGCCTGTTCTGTTTGTTTTTCCTTCTCCTATTCTAATTCTCCAGCAGATATTTAAAAACGACCCAAGGAGGACAGGACAACTTCAAATGAGGGCTAAAGGATATATTAACTTAATCCTAGGAATATGATGCCTTTCAGCTCGAACAGAATGACACTGGTGACCAGTCACAGACACCAAGGGAGTTTCACACAGTGTAGCGACGTGGGATCCTCTGGTTCCTTCATACCTTGTGTTCTACATATGGCAAAGTTTATGCTCCACCAAAGTTCCTTTGTTGGAATTTGAGAAGTGTGGCCTTTGAGAAGTGATTAGGTCATTTGGGAAGAACCTTGATGAAGAAACTAATGCCTTTCTACAAGAGGCCCAAGAAAGCTTAGCCCCCTCCTCCTCCTCTTCCTCCTCTCTATGTGGTCAGAAGGCAGAGCCATTGTTGAAGCACAGACAGAGCCCTCACCAGACACTGAATCTGTGATTACCTTGATCTTGGATTTCCCAACCTCCAGAACTGTGAGCAATAAATTTCTTGTTTAAAAATTCCCTGACCTTAGGCATTTTGCTATAGAAGCTCATATGGAAGAGGCTATCTCATCTTTGAGTACAAAGATGCCAATTTGCATATATGACCAGCATTAATGATACAGGACAAGAGCTGTTCTCTTTTGTGGAACTAACTCATCCTGATGTGATCTGAATCCATACCATTGGGATTACTCAGTCAACCCAGGCCAGCACCATGTATTCTAACTTGGCCTTTTCCACACGAACCTGTTGATATTAACAGGACTCCTTATACTATCACACCAACTTTTGACTCCAGGGGAAGCCTGCCTGGCTATTCCAGCAACACACACTCGCCTTTGGGTGTGTCCACAACCACTGTCCATTTAATTTTACAAGCTTCCCAAAGCAGAGATTTTCTACACCTCTCATGGAACTGTCCTAATAGAGGCCATTCAAAGACTCTAAAATACCAAATGCACAGCAAGCTCTAACATTAGCCAAAAGCTGTCCAATTTATACTTCTCCAGCATGATTTATTAACACTTTGTGCAGAGACTTGTCAACTCACACCAGCTGTGTCATCTCCAGAGCGAGATGGCAGCACACAGATAAATTAAAAATCAATTTTTTTATTAGAAACTATTTTGAATCATTAGAAGGAATGTGATTTTGAGCCACCTTCTCTATTTTAGCAGGAAACCCCAGTGATACCCTCCTTACTGTATTAGGAATGCCTGGATGGTTTTTTTGGAGAACAGCAAGTCATTATTACCTATCATCAATCCAAACTGCTACTTGGTACCTTAAAATCATTAGCCCTGGCTGACAGAAGCAGTGAAATATTCTGTTATTTCAGACTGAAACTTTTCCCTATGTGGTTGCTACCATGGTTAGTCAAGAGGTAGTCTAGTCACTGAAAAAAATTAGTAAGAACAAACAGAGACGAGTTGAGGATATAGCTCAATGGTAGAGTGCTTGCCTAGTATGTTTAAGGCCCTGGGTTTGATTCCTAGCATCATAAGACAAGGTGGGGGGCGGTTAAGCTTTTTACCACTTCTCCTGTATCAGACAAAAAAACTCATAACATTATTAAAATGTATCTATGTACAGGTATATCTAAACACCTGTATATATGGATACATATTCATGTATATATATCCTGTTCTTTTCCAGTTTTTCTGGTTCCCAACTTTACTAGAAAGCAAGAGAGAATACTTCACGTTTTGTTAATGAAAAACACAATAACCTGTCCTAGTCTTGACTCACAACTGAGTCAACAGTGAAAATTCTGGAATAATAAAACAATTGTTTTAGTACTTTTCCTTAGTGCTCCTCCTCAAGAACAGGGATCGGGCAAATTTCCAATGATAAGTGTAATAGGATCTAAACTCATATGTGTTTATGGATAAGTTGATGCTAATGAGGAAATCTTAAAAGAGCTCATCATCAATGGTAAAAGGATTTATAGATGCAATAAACATAGGAAAAAGCCCTTCCTTATATCCTCTCCCTCTTCAGTTTGTTATGACATGGCATTCATAAAGAGCCTAGCCCCATGCCTAGTTGTTTCCTTCTTCCTCTTTGTTAGGCTGACAAACCTTAAGAGATGCAGTTTGGAATTCTGCTAAAGATAAGCATGTGTTAAAGCTCAAAGGACCGACCAGGAGGACTTTTTTTTTAAACATGGTATTGGACCTTGTTGATGGAAAAAACTTTTGTATAAGAGCCATCAACAACAGCAACAGGATCACATTTAAGACCCCAAATGATCATTATTGCTCTAAGCCAAGAAAGAGATTTTATTTGGAATAAGTTTTAAAACCAACCCTTGAAAATAATATAAGTTTAACACCTTTTGCTGGGGAGAGGTGCCTCCAAAAGTTAATACAGAACTTCTTTTTGATTTGTTGAGTGGGATCCCCATTCAACTCTATAAGGCTAGCTATTTTTTTATGCATATGTAGAGGCCCATGTTAACACACACAAACGTAACTCAAGAGGAAATGACTGTGTAGAATTTTAAATCAGAAACTCAGGGCTTCGGTTAGTAGTGTCAGGTTAAAGGCTCGCCCCATCTCCAAAGCTAATTCGGTTCTGAACAGTCCCAGGGGTGTCTAGCTGAATAGAAGGAGCTAGGAAACCTTAGCAGGCCAGAGCCCAGTCTGGGGAATTGCTGGGACTCCGTGCCAGGGGCTGAGGCTCACCCCAGACTTGGTATCAGATAATACCAAGTGCTAGTCTGGATTTTCACGACTAATCCACTGGAGAGTGGAACTTCCAGGTTCCCTGGTGTCTCTGCTGTCGAGTGGGAGGACCGTGAGCTTTATAGATCCACACTGTGCCTGATAAGTAGTATATTTAATACAAGAGAAATAAATCCAACACAGAATAAGTCTGTAAGTAAAAATGGTTTATGCTTTAGAAATCTTTAGTCATACTGTTGTGGGGTGCAGAGGCCAGCAGGGACCTAAGAGGAAGTGGAAAGCATTTCAAATTTACTATAGATTGTTTTCACAAGTTTCTTTTTTACATATTCTAATTTGCACTTCTTAAATGTGTTTACTGAGTTCTACAGATTCTTAAAACAATCTATCAATAGGGGCTTTAATCACTTTTGTATTTACTCAGAAGGGCTCTTTGGCCTTAAAGCGATTTGCCCCAGTTCATTCCCTTATCACCCCTTTTCCCTACCCCCAACATTGCACACATTACTCCTTCCTTTTAGGGTCAACTTTTAAATCTGCTCCTATATAACTTCTTAGAACCCCGGGATGATTTCTCTGAAGCAACTTTAATCCCCAGACTTAACTACATTTTAACTTCGATAGAACACAGTTCTCCAGGGGAAGAAAAATTCTTCCCTTACACATAAACAAACAAGCATACAAACCAAGAGTTTATCATTAAAACTAGGACTTAGGACTGCAATTATACCCTATAATAAATAGAAATTAACACTAATTTTTACCCAAGTCAATATTTATTACATCTAGATACCACTTCCAAGTCGCTCCAAGCCTCACTCAGCACTTAGCCAGCCTTGGGTTACTGTGACTGAATTGCAAAATACACCATTTGCCCAGAAATTGCTCTTAGTCCAAATGCAAATTGCTTATAAAACATGCGTAAACCCCGCTTAGAACAGGCAGCACACATCCATAAAAATCCATTCAATGCAAAGGTGAGTGGAAAAGCTGCTCAAATTAAGGCTTGCCTTTAAAAAACTGGAGGGACATTTAAGGTGTTTCCAAAGGTAAATTGCTTCTTACTTTGGTAAAAGCGGCTTTATGTGAGTGAAAGAGGGAGGCGATTTTTTTTAAGTGAGTGGATAACAGTATTCAATTAGAGAACAGGGTGGGAGAGCCCACTCTCAAAATATAACTTAATCGCCAGGCACCAGCGCGCAGGAGAGGCCCACCAGGCACACGAGCTAAAATGGAGCCTGAATTTCCTCTCAGACGGAGAGGGTAGTCGCACGAGGTCAGGGTCAAGGTCACCGGCAGGGCAGGCTGCAGCTGCCCGACAGCGCTGCACACCACGGGAGCCACGGCCGTTCCATCTCCGTCACAGCCCAAACAGATAAATCCCTTCTCTTCCACCCTCCCTCTAACCCCGCCAACTTTTCTTTTCTTTCCTTTGCTTTCTTTTTTTTTTTTTAAGCAGGGGGAGAAGAGAAGAAAGGAAAATGACCAAATAACCTCACCGCCCTGGTTTTCGCCCACAAGCTCATCAGCTCCCAAAGTTGCCATCTAAGGGCAAGTTCGCGGAGAACACTGAAGCCCATTTTGTCGGAGCAGGGCAAGCCTCCCCCGTCGCCCCCGCCGGGACTCCGGCCTCCTCTCGCTCCCCCACACGCCCCCGAGAAGAGCAGGGCGCAGTGGCCGGCCGGCCATGTGCACGCACTCTCCACCAACTGCTGAGTTTTCTGTGAATCGCTGCGCGGAGCCTCCCAACTCGCCCTCCCCGACTCCGCCGCCTTCTCCTCCTCGCACAAAATTTCCCTACACACGCAGCCGCCTGAGAGTGATTTTATGTGCATATATATTACATATGTGATATTATCCTCAGAACCTCTAGCGGGCAGGCGAAGAAAGGACTGCACAGGGGCATTTTTTTTTTTTTTTTTAAAGGAAGGGGAAAAAAAGCACAACCCAAGCCCTGTGCGTCGACTCCCTGCGTACCGGGAAGGGGAAAGAAAGAGGAATGTTTGCGGAGCAGACTGCCTGCAAGTGCCCTTGCTCGCCACTTCGGCCGCGGCCCGGGTGACACGGGGCCGCGGGGGCGCCCGGCCCAGGCAGCCCCGTGCCCCCCTTCCCGGTCCCCCCGGGCAGGCACCGCCGCGGATATTTCGCGAGGGGGAGATCGATCGCGCTGCCTGTCTGCAGCGGAAACGCACACGCTCACACACAACCCGAGCCCGAGACACCATAACCTTAACCCTTCCCCCACCCTCCGTGAACTTCAGGTGACCGACCACGTCGGCCTGACACCCGGGCGGGCGGGCGCTCCGGCTCCGCTCCCGCCCCCAGCCCGGGTTTTGCAGGATCGGGCTCCGAGCAGCGCCAAACCGCCGGGAGAGGGGAGCCGAGCGGGGGGGAGAGAGGAGAAATTGACCCTCCGTCTCCCCCGACCCCTCCCTCCGGCGCCTCCCGCGTCCCCTCCTCCCCGTCACCCCGCCCCACGCCTTCTCCCCTGCCCCCTCTTCCCTGCATTCAAGGAGCCGGGCGGCCCCGGGGGATATTTTTAGTTGCTTCTTTCTCCTTCACTTTTAGCTTTAGCAGCATCTCGGAACACTCAAAGCGGAGAAAGATTGGGGGGGCGAGGGGAGCCGGAGAGGGAGTGGGGGAAAAGTTAAGAGTCTCGCAAAGAAAAGCCGGAGGGAGGGCGGAGAGGGACCGGGGGCGCGGGTGGAGGAGGGGAAGGGGACCGGGCCGTGCCGGCGGGTGTGTGTCTCCAGTTGGTGTGTGTGGCTGCCGCCGGGGAGGGCTATGATGCACTTTAGTCCTGGACTCTGCTCAGGCTCGCCTGGGAGGGGGGTCTGGGAGCCCGAGTCTCGCTCGGCTCCGTCTGCTCCCACTGACCCCGCATTTTATTGCGGCCAGGAGCCCTGCTCCTCCCTCCCCTCGGCTCTGCAGGGACCTCGCGCGCCGCGAGCCGCCCTGCCTCCTGCCTCCGCCTCGGCGCAGCTCCCGCACCCCACATCCGCCCGCCGCTGCCCGGCCTCGCCCCCCGCCCGGCCGCCCCGCGCCCCGGCGCGCCCCCTCGCCCCGGCGCCGCGGAGCAGCCGCCCGGCGGCGCGTGTGTCCCCGTGTGTTTGTGTGCGGTGCCCCCACACCCTCCCCGGCCGCTCCCGCCTCGCCCGCCCCCGACTCCCCTCCTCCGCCGCCGCCTCCTCCACCTCCGCCTCCTCCTGTTCCAGCCGCCGCCGCTGCCGCCGGCGGCTCCGGGGCCGACCAACCCTGGCGCAACCTTTAGCCGGAGACGGACCTCTCCCTGGATCCCGAGCCCGGCGGGCGGCCGCGCGCCCTCGCCCCGGCACCCCCAAACGCCATGTCACGGCCCCCTGCCCGCCGCGCGCCCCGACCCCCGCACCCCAGGCACCGGGAGCCACAAGGAATTTTTTTTTTCTTTTTGAAAGATTCCAACCTCTCCCACCTCCCCCCCAGCCCCCGGTGAAAAGCCCGGCATCCACACTACTCCCCTCCTCCTTCTCTCGCCCCCTCCCCCCAGCAACCCGGAGTGGGGAGGGGGAGGGGGAGGCAAAGGGGAAAAAAGCCCGATCTCAAGGAAAAAAAGAGGGGGGGCGAGAGAAAGAAAGAAAAAGAGAGAGAATAGAAAGGGCACGGGGCTGATCATCACCAACATGGCTGCCTCAGCATAGACCTAAACGAGGAGTAACCCGGGCTGTGTCTTTGTCAGTTTCACCTCTGTAACCCTAAACTAATGCAGAAAACAACGGAGGAGGCTGCGGAGGGGAAAGAGGAGAGGGAGGGCGAGAAAATGGCACGAGAGGCGGTGGAGAAGGGATGACTTACGTGAGGGAAGGCGCTTGGGCTGCTCCTGCTTCCTCCTGGGCATTTTCCCCCTTTTCTCACATTCTCCTCCTTGGTTAATGTGAGATCAAATAAACCCCCGTGGGGGCAGAGAGGCAGACACTGGCAGGAGCTGGGAGGTAGTTGGGGGGCGGGCGGGCGGGCAGGGGGAAACCCCTTCTCTCCGGTGTGTGCAATGGGTTGAAGCTTGTTTCCTGGAGCCAGAAGAGGGGTTTTCTTCTTTTCTTTCCTTTCTTTTCTTTTTTTTTTTTTTTCCTCTTTTTTTTTTTTTTTAATTTTTGGTCGTGCACCTGGCTTGTCCCCGAGCGTAATATTCTTCAATGGAAACGGATCTAATAGGTGTGAGTGTGTGTGTGTCCTGTGCTCGCGTGTGTGATGGGAGGTATAAATAAATGAGTGCCGGTGCGGCGGTGTCTATGGCCGCGCTCTGTGTCTCCGAGCCCCTAACACTAATGTCGGGATCAAAGGGCAGCGGCGGCGGCAGCACAGCTCACAGCTCGCTCTCTTGCTCTCTCTCTCTCTCTCTTTCTCGCTCTCTCTCTCCTCTCGCGCTCTCTCTCCCTCTCTCTCTCTGTCACACACACACTCACACACACACAGAGGCACAGACTGAGGGAAAGAGCGAGAGCTAGACACACACACACACACACACACACACACGCAGAGCAAAGAGGAAAGGTGCCCTAAGGCTCCCAGGGCGGACTCAGCCTCGGATTTACAACTGCTCTCTCTGCAAAGAATGGGGGGCGCGCGTGCGGGGGTGGGATGGAGTTCTTCGAATTTATCCCGCTAGTCGCCAAATCTAGGGGGGAAAAAGTTTTTCCCACTCTTTCAACAACGATTCGTTCATTATTTTACTGATTTTTTTTTAAAAGGAGATAGATTGCTTTCTTAAGTTTCTTTTGTTTATTAAACTACATTTTGTTCTGTATAAAATTCTTCGGGCTTTTGTCACTAAAAGTATTACTTTTTCACTCCATCACTGTAAGTACTCTCCAAAAACATCCCAATAAAAGTATTCCTAAAAAAATTAAAAAGATACCATATGGTAAGATCAATAACTAGGTTGATGGAATGAATGTCCATCTCTTGGTATGTCCGATGGAGGTAACACTTGAAAAAATGCTGCCTAAATGAAAGTTACAGGTCTTTGACAAAAGGGGAAAAATAAGATTAGGTCACCCCTGATGGCTGATTTAACTGCTATATGATACTCCTACAGTGCTCACAGCAATCTTGACTTCTGAAATGTACTTTTTTCCCCTGCTATAATGCAGGTATATGAAATTTACCCTGAAGCAATTCCAGTGTGCATTATGTGCCTAATATAGCAGTTTTCATTAACTGATATACTTTCATTACTTTACAAATCATCACACATCTCGCTTCAAAGAGACACATAAAGGGGAAAACCAGAAAAGGACCGGTCTCACTCAGCACAAAAGGTACTTGGTGAAAGAGGACTGTTCTCTTTGTGACTTGCAGTCATTTAGATAGAAGTTCACTCAGGTTGTTAATGATTTAAACTCCAAAACCTGCTACTATAATTGAAGTAAAAAATGGTCTGAAGAAGAGTTGTTTCATAAAACTCTTTGTAACAGAAAACTTTGAACTTAGCGGAATACATTATATGTCATGAGTCAGATGTAGCTAAAAAATAAGAAGGTGCATTATTTAACTACATCTTCCCTTTTGAGCTTTTTAAAAACTCTGACTCATCATCTTATTATGTTAAATATTTTCCTACCAGTTTTTAAATAGACTTTTTCATCACAGAAGGTGGAGGCATAGTGAAGATTATAGAACATTAAAATGACACTCTATAAGTTGACATGATGCCTCTTTGAGGTTCCTTTTACTTAGAAATCACCAATTATGTTAAAGAGAGCTGTGGGGGGTTAAATTCATATGAACCCCCTTTAAAAATAGCAATAAGGCTCTATATTATGCAATTTTAATAGAGAAGCTTAAAGAGTACCGCTATCTCCCCAAAATGTCTTTCTTTCAGAATGAAATCTTAGGGTGAACCCCTCCCTGCCAACTGACCCCAAAAGATCTAGCTTCCCAATGTCAATGGCTATCTGAAGATTTAAATACTCACTTGAATTCAACCTAAAACCAAAACAAGGAGCAGTCAAGTTTAAATGGAGCGTTGTCCTTAAACCAATTCTTCCAATGTTTTCTTGCATTATAATTTGAAATAGAACCCTTTCAACTCAGATTTAACTCAATTGGCCATGACTTGGAATATTGTCGGCAGCATTAGGCTTGAAATTAATGTTTGAATGATAAACCAGAACTCATCCATTCCAAGTGTACCCATTACCCTGAGACTGTAGGATCTTCACAACTAACACGGGGTAAACACAATGGTCACAAGGATTCACACTGCTCCCTGGGAACCTTTGGCTAGGATATTGAGGATGATTACTCTGCATAGATACACCACCACCTTTTCCTCAATTGCTGTGACTCTTCACAATGTTTAGTACACTATAATTGAAACCACACTTTAGGCCTTTCCTCAAGGCAGAGTACATTTCCTGTGACCTTTTAAAGGCATAAAGGCAAATGCTGTCAATTTTTAATTATGTAGGTATTTTATCAACAGCCAAAAGCATTTTAAAATTGAATTTATTCTTACCTCCACCTCTTTCCAAAAATTTATTTGAAGTGGTACATAACAATAGAAAATGGAAATAAGGACAGAACATTTTCTGCTTAAATTCCAGGTTGGTATCTCTGTACTACAAAACACTCTTCAAGGTCATTTACATCTCACCCTCAATTGCCCTATGTTTAGGGAACATAAACTAATTTTAATGTTAGACTGACCTAAAATATTAGGAAGATAGATACTGAGGGTTATTACAATGGATTCAAAATCAAGATTGAATAAATAATTTGGGCTGCGCCATCCATGAACCTTGGATAATTGTTGGCCATAGTCATCAGACTAGAATATTCTGTGATTTGCATCCATGGACCAGGTTTTAAGACCATATTTTACCTTAATAATCACAGTGCTTTCTCCACCCCCATCTCCATCACCTTTCAAACGTAATATTAAAATAGATTTTCTCAAAGTTGTGCACTCAAAGAATATGTTTCATAAGCACTAACTCTCACAGGTGTTAACTCCATTTAAGCCCAAGTATTACTAAGGGTGGGTAGACAGAGGGAAGCACTTTCCCTGGAATAGTGTGTGGTCTATAGAAGATCTGCAAGGTCAAGACTACTTTCATAATAACAATAGAAGGATGTTATTTGCCCTTTTATCCATGTTGGTGTTTGCACCAATGATGCCAAAGTATAGTGGTGAAATAGTGGCACCTTAGCACCAGGTAAGCCAAGGGCACCACAGACTTTTAATAATCATTCTATTCTTCACCAGGCATTCAGAGAAAGATAAAAGGAAGGCTCATTTAAGAATGTCCTTGGCAGAGCAGTAAAAAATTAATAATTTTATTAAATCTCAACTCTTGACTACAAGTCTTTTAAATATTCTTTGTGACAAAGTGGTTGATACATATGTAGCATTTCTGCCACAAACTGAAGTACATCAGTTGTCTGAAGGAAAATCGCTTGTGAGATTATTTGAAATAGTCACTTTTTTCATGGGCCATTGTTTTTTTTACTTGAAAGAATGACTGACAGAGAAACTCAGACTTGGATATTTCTCAAGAAAAGAAATGAAATGAGCCCATAATTTCAAGGAAAACAATGCATAGTATTTTTTGGCAATGACAGTATTCGCATCTGCCCAAAAGTTAAGACAAGATCCTCTTTACCCTAAAAGTGTACAATATTTGCATATATCCATTACCAAGAATTTAACAGTTTTCTAACACTTAGAATTTTTTTTAAATGAGATCCATGGTGGCATTAGGAAATGTGACTTTTAGATACAGTCTCAATATTTTGGAAGATTGACATAATTCACTGGACTTACATTTTACAAATGATTAATGTGTGATGTTACTGAATCATGCTGTACTAGATTCTCTCAAAGTACCAGGAGAGATCCATGGCTTTTAATGCAAAAGAGTAGAGAGAGTTCATTGATATGGTTTCAGATTCCACCCTGTAAGTAACTTTTAAGGAACTACCATGCATCAAATTTTAGGGTAATATCTAAGAAGGATATCCTCAATTACCTGAAAAGGCTGTGAAGCCATTCCTCCCTCTTCTAACTTCCCATCTGTGTGAGGCTGGATTTTCTTCATGCATATCTTTTTTTTTTCTTTCTATCTTTACAGTGCTGGGGATCGAACCCTCAGCCTCATGAATGCTGGGCAAGTGCTCTGCCACTGAGCTACACCCAAGCCCTTCTTCATACACATCTTTAGCCAAAGCAACATATTAGAACAGATGGAATGCAGAAACAGATAGGAGAATCCAGCTGGGTTCTATTAAGCCAGACATTAGACAGAATTGCTGAAATGTAACAATGCCCTTCTTCTCATAAAATGATTTATTTTGAAAAATAGAGTGATTTTTCATAAAAATATGTAACATTTATTGTATTACCATCTATAAATGAATTAATAGATGTTTTAAAATCATAACAGTTTTAATGAGGAACACAGTAAATATCAATAGATTTAAGTCACATAAACAAAAGTTCAATATCTTTTAAGGTTGTAAAGGAATCCTAATTCCAAAAAGTTTGAGAACCAGTGCCTTGGAAATTAAGATGCAACTAAAGAGAAAAATGAACTTGTGCAGAGACTTTGCTAGAAGTCTTGGAATCCAACTGCAAACACACTCACCCTCTTCATAGAATGAAGCCCATTTAACCCTTGGAGCTGAGACTTGGTCTGTGAACCCCAACGATATCCACTCTGATATCCCTGGGAGGAGATACAGAGAGGAGTCCAGGTGTCTATCCAGCCTTGTGGAAACAGGTTTCCCAGCCACTTGAAGAGGGCTATTACTCTGAGCAGAGGGCTCATGGCTCTTTTCATGAGAAAGAGAAAAAAGAAAAGTCCTCTGAGAAAAGTCAATGGAGTGAGGAGCTTCTCTCTTTCCCAGGGCCTGAACCTTCTGCCCAAGAGTTAAGACAGCTCTTTACCCTAAAAGTGCTGCAAGTCTGACAGCTTAAATAATGAATGCCTGTCCCAAAGCAGAGATATGGGTCTGGCGTCTCTCCTGGACTGGACCTCGGTGTGTTATAAATCAGTATCTCGTGACGATGACCAGCCATCCTTTACAGAGAGGGAGGTTTTTGCCATAATCTGTACTTGTGTTCTTAAGAGGTGGGGATCTGGCTGGGACCAGCAAGTTTTGTCATGATTTGGATAAACCATGCTTTCCAAACTAGTGAATGTGCGAGCTCATGGTCCAACAGAAAAGATAGTGGAGGAAAGATTTCTGAGCACTCTGGATGTGTTTCATCTAAACCTTTGGGCTTGGACTTTCCTTAAACATCTCCCCAGCTGTTCAACTCAACACACTAGGGAACATCTCAGAGTACAAAATTAGGTAAATTCCAGATCTCCATCGTCTGTTTCCCTCACCTGGCCCATCTTGTCACTTCTGAGGTCCAGATCCCTCCGTGGTCCCTTGTTTACTCCTTATTTGAACCCCAAGTGAAAATAACTCTTGACTCTAAATCCCTGTTTGCCCGGATTCTTAGCATCTCTATCAGTTTAGCATCCCTGGGCCTTTTTGATCAGCATGGATGAAAATTCCCTGAAGCAGTTGCTCCCCATTTCCATGCATTTTTGAACTGATTTGTCGAATCATTTAATGTACTTCTTTGCTGCCTGACCGAGTCCCCTCTGCCCTGCCTCAAATCATACTGCTGTCTCCTTTTGAGTCCCTTCTTGCATTGTGACTTCTCTCACCGCTCCTCTCACTGCAATCAGCTCTGATTCAGCTTCTCTGCAGTATCTATCTGTCCGTTTGTCGAATCGACTCCGAGTCCTCTGCACTTCCAATGGTTCACATGCCCAGGGCACTGTGTTTACCCAACCTACACATTAAACAACATTCTTCTTAGAAAACAGCACTATAAGGCATAAAACTATAAAAATAACAAAGTGCAAAAGAATTCCATACCCAGGCAACGGTGTATTGCATATTTATTACATATTATGTAATTATATTGTAATTACATATTAATTATTATACATTTTGGTAATCAGAGAATAAAATGGGCACGAAAGTCAACCAAAGAGTCTCCGTGGATTTCCCCTACATTCTTTCCTCCATGAGTCCTGTCTCTGTGTCTGTATTCACTCCAGTCTACCTCTGCTTCTAGAATTCCATTCCTACCTCTTTTTTTTGGAAGGGGGCGGGGGTGCTGGGGATTGAACTCAGGGGCACTCAACCACTGAGCCACATCCCCAGTCCTATTTTGTGTTTTATGTAGAGACAGGGTCTCACTGAGTTGCCCAGCACCTTGCTGTTACTGAAGCTGGCTTTGAACTTTGCAATCCTCCTGCCTCAGACTCCTAAGCTGCTGGGATTATAGGTATGGGCCTTACTCTATTTTTATGCTAGGTTTTATGTAGTTGAGCATCTCTTAAGAAGCATCTCTTAAGAAGCAAGGTACCTCAAGCTTCATCTGTGTTTTTTTGGTGGTAAAGTTTGACTATGTCCTTTTACTGGAATATAAGCCCTTTCATATAAACCAGCAAATAACTATGCCATGGGAATTTATTATTATTATTATTATTATTACTCTTTCTGCCATCACTTAATCTCATAGCTTAATTTTTTTTTTTTTTGGTACTGGGGATTGAACTCAAGGATACTCGACCACTGAGCCACATCCCCAGCCCTATTTTGTGTTTTATGTAGAGACAGGGTCTCACTGAGTTGCTTAGATAGCTTAATATTTTTAATAAGGAAAGATAATTAGAACTTCAAGTCAGAATCACAGAACCTTATGGCCAGAAGGTACTTTGTGTATTGCTTGCTTTGGCCCTGGTATTTTGCAGATGAGGAAATCAAGAACTAAAACATTGGGTGATGCTGCAAGTGATCTCTGATGGGTGAGCTCTCTGCTATTCCAGAAAATTAGAGCTCAAATGTAGGATAATGTCACGGTGTTTTTGTGCATCCTAATTTTTTTAATATTATTTTTTAGTTGTAGATGGACACAATATCTTTATTTATTTTTATGTGGTGCTGAGGATAGAACTCAGTGCCTCACGCACGGGAGGCAAGCGCTCTACCACTGAGCTACAACCCCAGCCCTGTGCATCCTAATTTGAGCAAACTGATTTTGCAAACCAACACTTAGAAACATTTCATATAACAACATACAAAATTTAGGAATTGAGTGCTTTCAAATATTGTGCATAGATAATTTAGCATTGGTTTAATATTACTTTGCTAGCTCCCAGGAGGTTTTTTTAAATGTGAATGAAGTTAGCCATAGGGCTTAGAAAGACACATAAAAATTACAAAACGAAACCCACCTTATTTCAAAAATCATAGCTACCATGGATTCAAAACTGGAAATCTTAAAAAAATAAAAAAAAATTTAAAAAGTGGGGGAGAGAAGGTATTAAATCCTCTGAGCAGAAAACTTGCAGACATTTCAAAAAAAAATGCTTTTTAACACTTTGAGGAACAGTACTATAAAAATAAAATGTTTATACCTTCATGAAAAAAGTGCTTATGAAGCCCGCATCCAGATCTCATGTTATTGTTAGCCAGTGAGACACTCAGCCTTGGCCAGTACTCTTGGAAAGTCTTTCCAAGGGTTCATAGCTACAATGCTTTGGTGAAACTTTCTTACCCTTAAAGTACCAATCATGAGTCACCAACCTAGGCCAGCTCCTGAATGACAGGTCTATAGGCCATTTGCACTTTGGAAGGATGAGTGTTCTCATGCAAATAGCTTCTGAAACCTTATCCCCCTTTATGTTGCACTCAGGAAGCTATATCTGAGGGACAAGCGACCAATAGAATTTCATGAAATGTTCAGGACAAAAGATGACTCTTGCAAATGTCTTGAAACAACAGGAAGGAACAGGAGGGATAAACTACAATGCACATCCTTGTCCTGGGATCTGAAGCACAACTGGTTCAACAAGTGTCCTCAGGATACACAAAGCTCAGTGAACAGCCAGGTGCAGTGGCACACGCCTGTAATCCCAGCGGCTCAGGAGGCTGAGACAGGAGAACCATGAGTTCAAAGCCAGCCTCAGCAGTGGGAGGCACTAAGCAACTCAGTGAGACCCTGTCTCTAAATAAAACACAAAATGGGGCTGGGAATGTGGCTCAGCGGTCGAGTACCCCTGAGTTCAATCCCTGGTACCAAAAAAGAAAAAGAAAATGTATTTTGGGGCTAGGGCTGTAGCTCAGAGGCAGAGCACTTGCCTAGCATGTGTGAGGCACTGGGTTCGATCCTTAGCACCGCATAAAAATGAAACCAATAAAGCCCAGGGAACAGATGAACCAGTTAGTATGGAGTTAACTGTGATGGAGGAGCTGCTCCGTGGGTGTGTGCCATGGAAAGGCTGCAGACCAAGGCTCCTTCAGCACACAGATTATTCGCACAGAGTATGAAGCAGTGACTGCCATACAGTTCTTACTAAAGACATCCCCCAAACTAGACAACAGGCATTGCAAGGAATTACTTAATTTCCAAAGGTCGTGCCTCTAGAAATTTGTACCCCAGGAGATTCAAGCTCCATTTGTGCCAGGTTGTTTGTGTTTTAGAGAAAAGTTAGGTTGATGACTGCTTTTTTTCTTTCTTTCTTTCTTTAACGTATTCCAGCTCCTTGGAGAGCTTGGCTTCTTAGTATGATGTCCAGGGGAAGCTTCACTGTGACTTTTGCATAATATATGTGTCTTGTCTTGCAGTACTAGTGTCTGAGTGTCACATAGTTACCTATAGTAAAATAAAACACACACACACACACACACACTCTGTCAGCGAAGACATATTCCTCTTCCCATCAACTCTCTGGATTTCTTTCTTCACTTTAGGCTTGGGGAAACTGAGGCAAGGAATTGCTCAAGGCCATATAATTAGCCTACTTGCATTTGGGAGTTATTGACATCTTAATTAGATGACTAGCATTCTATTTCCATCTCAGTGATCTTCCTACATCAATCAGGCAGAAGCCTGAGGAACAGAGGGGCTGGCGTTGCCCTAAAGGCCAAAAGACTCGAGCTTTTGTGTGCTAGGGAAGGACTAAGACCTGAGGCCTGAGTACTCTCCCCAGGAAATCTTGCTCCCAGTTCCCTGAAAGACAAGTATGAGCCCCCGAGTAGATAACAATGGTTACGTTATTAAAGAGAGCAAAACCATCTCTACAGGCAACCAGGATGCAGACAGGCAGGAAGGGACACTGAGTTCCCTGTGCTGTAATGAGGTAGCCTTATGCTGGCTCCACATTTACAGGCCCCGATTCTCCTCCCTCCTCTGCCCTATTCTGTGCTCTAGTAACTGACCTCTAGTAACTGTGTCACCTGAGCTTCCTGGCTGGCTTGAAGTACTGTTGGCTTCCACCAACAAGAGGTACTTGTAAAGAGGGAAACTGTAAGGGTGAAGGATTGGGATATTTCTTCCTCTCGTCCTCCTCGTTGGATACCTGGGCCCTGGTTATAATTCTCTATAAACAGCTTCAGACTCACTGGACTTGAAGTAACATGATTTTGTCCCCTGTTCTTTCAGCCCTAAGGGTGGTCATGACCTTCCTCTGTTGCTGGAAGCCTCACCAGCTCTGTTAACCTTACTTATCCCTCTTTAAGTAATCCATTCATTAAGGGCATCTCATTTGAATCATCTGGGGGTGAATTCTTCTCTCTACTTGACCCTAGACAGATAAAAAGCCTTTTCCATTCATTCACTAAATACTTAATGAACACCTACTATGTGCCATACTCTACAGAAGCCACTGGGAATTCCATTGTGATGAAATAAAGATATTATTCCTGACCCTGTAGTGTTTACAGAACTCTATGGATTGTTTTTAGTTAACCTTTCTTTATTATTTCTCCTAAAACTAAGATGATTTTTTTTTAAACTTTAAATACAGAAATTCTCCAGGCAAGCCAGGAACCCTGAACAGAGGATAAGGCTGTAATGGACCTCAGCCAAATACTAAGTACATCAATACAGATGTTCAAGGGGGAAAATGATCTGGCAGAATTAGTTGCCCAAAGGAAAACCTTAGTTTCCCCAAATCCAAGACCATCTCAGTTCCATGTCCTGAGCAAATTCTGGGCGACCTTAGTCAAACTGCGGAGTGGGCAGTGCTGATCTCTGGGACCCCTTGGTCTTTCTTGGTGTTTCCTCTGTCATATATTAGGTACCTGTTTTCTTTATCTTCGGTATTGTTCCTTTCAGCACCCAGAAATACCCGCTGTGGTGTTCCATGCATATCTTCCCTCTCCTGATGGATGGGCCCACAATCTTTTGCATTCAGAATTACTTTTTCTTCTCATTTCTTTTTTAAAACCTTCCCAATGTCTCTTCAGGTTTTATTCTCCCAAAATGATAGCTAATAGGATAATGAGAGTTGTTCATTTTTTTCTTTTATTTTTTAAGTTTTTGACAATGAAGCATGAATAATTACTATATTTAAAAAAATTTTTAAAAAGCAACAATAAGCAAATTACTCAATGCCATTGTAGTGTAAATGGTTTGTTACCATGTTTTTCTCTTAAGAATACATGTGAAATACTCAAAAAGTATGAGCCATCATAGAATAAGTATAACCATCTTTCTGGAATGCTCCTTTTGCTCATACATTTATTTGTTGAGGGTGATTTAAGCAATTTAATTTGCAAATAATTTAAAGCAAACTTTTATTAAGGATTTGTATGGATATTCCATATGTCCTGGTTTTTCTTATCAAAGCTGAGGATGATAACAATATTGTACTTATTTTATATATGGTTGAAGTGGAGTGTTATTCAACTTTTTATCACTGTAAGAAAATACTTGAAAATAATAATTAATTAAATTATAAAGAGGAAAAGTTTATTTTAGCTCACAGTTCTGGAGCTTCCGGTCCATGATTGGTTGGTCTGTTTCTTTAGACTTATGGCAAAGCAGCACATCCTCAAAGGACTGTGTGGCAGAGAAAAATCACTTATTTCACGAACCAGGGAGCAAAGAAGGAAGAAGTCAAAGGTCCCGTGATCCCCTTGGACAGCATGACTCCAATGATTTAAGGACCATCCTCACCCCCCTGTCACTGGGTTCCATCTTTTAAAGGTTCTGTGATAGCACCACCCTGGAGACAAAACTTGTAACACAAGGACCCCTGGGGAATATTCAAGATCCAAACTGTAGCAAGTGGAATTTAGTTGCAGCCTTAGGCTCAGTAACCAGAATGCTGTTCCTGCTCCTTGGTGGCATGGACTATGCCACGAGATCCAAGCTCTGCAAGAACTTTGAGTCAAGGCAAAGAAATTTTGCCTAGGAACCTCTTCTGGCTCTAACCCCAGATCCCTAGGGCATATATTTTCATTTTCTTTGGCTATAGAGGAAATGTTTGAATATATTACCTCTGCTTTCTGGACTCCCTATGCTCTATCCCATGGCAGTGACTTTCACAACAGGAATTTTAGGTATTGTGGCATTCATTCAGTTATAAATTTCAGTTATAAAACATTTATTGAGGTTTTTGTGATTTGATTTGTTTTAAACCAACCTATTTTCCCTTCCCATCCCCTATTGTTGTGCCTGAAACAAAATAAATGATCTAGAATGATTTGGCATTCATCTATCATAAATCATAACCCACAGTGGATGACTTTCAAGTCTATGTTATAGTCCTATGGAAAAGTATAGTTCTGAAAGAAGACTACCCCTTCCTCTGCAATACTTCTCTACCACTGTCCAAAACAAACAGGTAGTCCAGGAAAATGAAGGGGGGCCGGGGATCAAAAATAAAACACATTTTATAAACTAGACTTCTCTAAATTTAGAAAGTAATTTTTATCCCCAAAGAAAACAAAGCCCATATATCTAAATTTTGATATTGTTTAACCAATCTGGGTTGGATTCTTACCCTTGAAAGTTCTAAGTCACAAAACAATTCTAGTTGTCTCAATGAGTTTTGAATGAATGGTTTTAATCACATACTATTTTAAGTACCTGTGTCACCCTGTTACTTACTGTGCTGGTTGACTGCATTCAAGTCATCCCAAAGCACACTGGATACTTTAAAATAACAGCAATAATAATATGTGCATAGTAATGGATACTATTACCTTACACCACTTACACTTCGGGTGTATGGTATGATAAAAGAGCTATGGTCCCTATTCTCATGGAACAAATATCATAAGGACAAAACATGATGTCTTTTAATTTTTTTTAAAAGTGCTAAGGTTAACTAATATCTTAGATTTTACCAGTAACTTTTTCAAAAAATTAACAAAACAGTTCAACATATTAATATTGAAAGTAACAAATGTAATAACATCTTCCTATTTCAGATGCTTTAGTTAGAGAACTTCTATCTTATTGAAAATTCTTTTAGTAAATAAGTCATTAAATTCACCCTTGGTTCATAATTGAGTAGCCTGCCTACCCAATGGGCAACTGGGGCTGGAGGGGCGTTGGTTACACACTCTTGAGCGTTGTGGGCACTACATGGCTGTCCACTCCAGAGATCATGGATCCTTTATTGCCATGTCTTTCCATCTCTCAAGAGACAAGGTATCCTAAGTTTATTGAGATACTGCCAAGTTTGGGAATATATTTTGTTGGTTGATCTGTGGATCATTAGTTTTTGATCACCCCTCTATATACACATTAAGTCCCAACAAATCATTATGATTCATACATTGTTCTTATCTTACATCCATCAGACAAAAAAAAAAAAAACACAAAAAACAGACAAATCAAGTAAATAAATGACATTGTGCCACAGATTCATAGACTTCCATTTTATAAGTGAGTTAGTACCTATCTAAAGTAAACTTTCATCCCTAATAATGAAGCAGACACTAATAGGACAGATCTTATTATGAGGCTATTCTTTCTTTAAGTCAGTCAAAACTTTGCATTTTCCTTCACACACTTTAGGATGGCTATACTTAAAAAGTAAAGTGTGGTAGCTGGGGGTGGTGATGCATTCCTGTAATCCCAGCAGCTCAGGAGGCTGAGGCAGGAGGATCACAAGTTCAAGGCCAAGCCTCAGCAACTTTGTGAGGCCCTAAACAACTCAGTGAAACCCTGTCTCAAAATAAAAAGAAATAAAAAGGGCTGGGGATGTTGCTCAGTGGTTAAGCACCCCTGGTTCAATTCCCAGTACTCCCCCCCCAAAAAAAGTAAAGTGTGACAAAGTTGTAGAAAAGTGAAAATCCTTGTGCATTGCTAGTACTAATGTAAAGTGGAAAATAGTATGGCAATTCCTCAAAAAATTAAATATACAATTATCATGTGATCCAGCAAAGCTACTTTTTTTTTTTTTTTTTTGGTAACAAAGATTGAACTCAGGGGTATTTGACCACTGAGCCACATCCCCAGCCCTATTTTGTGTTTTGTTTAGAGACAGGATTGAGTCTCACTGAGTTGCTTAGCGCCTCGCCATTGCTGAGGCTGGCTCTGAACTCGTGATTCTCCTGTCTCAGCCTCCCAAAGTGCTGGGATTACAGGTGTACACCACCCAGCAATGCTACTTTTAAGTATGTATACAAAAGAACCAAAAGCACATCTATGTTCACAGAAACATTATTCAGTCACCGAAAGATGGAAACAAGCCAATGTTCATCAATTGATAGATAAACAGATAAACAAAATGTGGTATATACATGCAATGCAAAATCATTCAGCCTTAAGAAAGAAGGAAATCCCCTCACGCACTATAGATATGGACCATGCAGACATTATGCCAGACATGAAAGATGAATATTGCATGAGTCTACTTACATGAGGCACCTTGACTGGTTAAATTTATAGAGAGAGAGAGAGTAGAATGGTGGTTGCCAGGAGCTGGGAGAGGGAAAGATTCGAGAGTTATTTTTCAGTGGGTATGGAGTTTCCACTTGAGTCACTGAAAAAGTTCTGGAGGTACATGGCATACGATAATGTAAATACACTTAATGCCACTGAAGACACATAAAGTGACTTAAATGTTAAATTTTAGGTGATTGTGTATTTTATCATAATGAAAAATAGAAAAAAAAAACAATCTAGCATTCCCACCCTCTGCTTTTTATTCTGTCTTCTGAAGCTAGAGAGTGTAGGTCTGCTCCCTTCCTGACTATTCTCCAAATACTGGCATAGAGTAGCTCCAGGACCTCTTGCCTTCCTCTCCTACACCCTTGCTGCTCTCCTCTGGAGGCCTCCAGTCTGCACCCAGGCCAGACACAGTGCATGTGTAAGGGGCAGGAAGACGGCCATCCCCACTCTGAATACTACACTTCTTGGAGGTTATCTCCAATCGTACAGTCTAAGAGTTTTAGGTTTCATCTCATCTTCTTTGGGGCCCTCAGAGATTGTGGTTCTAGCATTATTAGTATGACAGTTGCTCATTATTTTTCTGTGTTATAATAAATACCTGAGATAGTCTATTATTAAAGAGAAAATGTTAGTTTTTGGCTCCCCGTTTTGGAGGTTCCAGTCCATGAGGGATTGGCTTCGTTGCTTTGGGCCTGTGCCAAGGTAGCACATCATGTCGAAAGCATATGTGGAGGAACAAGGTTATTCACCTCATGGCCAGACACTAAAGAAAGGAAAAGAAAGGAAGGAGAAAATACGGGGACCCACAATCCTTCTTGAGGCCACACCTCTAATGACCTGAAGACCTCCCACTAGGCTCTGCCTCCTAATATTGCCACTCTGGAGACCAACCCTCTAACATGGGCCTTTGGGAGACATTCTAGATCCAAACTATAGCACTCGCTTATTTGCAATCAATAGATAACTGCAGAGAAATGAAGAAGAAAAAAGGAGACACCTGTTACACCCTGATCCAGGCCTTCAAACTGAATCTATAAGCAATACTTAAATTTCTTTCTAGTTGGATTTGAATCTCCATTGAAAATTGATCTATGGTTTGAAAAGTCCCCCAAACAGTGCTTTCTAGTTCAACTATGGGTTTTTCCATCTGGAAGTTATAACCTTAGGAAGTCAATGAGGCACAACAAGGAGACAAAGATGCTAAAAGAAAAACAAATTTTTTATCTACATATTTTCTACCACCTTTCCACACATATTTACTTTGGAAAAGTAGATGTAGTCTTAGAAGTTTGAATTTGGGGGACGCCAGTCATTCCAATGGAGTTCCTCTTTCCCTTAGTATTGTTAAAACCAATTGTTCTCCTTCCTGTAAAGCCCTTTCTAACCCTAGAACATAGGGGCCCTTTTATATTATTTTTAATTTGGTATTTGCCCATATAGAGGAATGTGATAAAAAGTGACTTCCTAAAGAAGTTCTGACAAAATCCATGAGCCCTTTTGGCCTCACAGACTTTAAGGCATCCTAACTTATTTCCTTCTAAGAAGAGAGGTGGAAAAAAGGCTTCCTTGTTCAAACAGCTAGCTTTACAAAGGACCTTGAGAATTCTGGGGGATGCTGGGAGTTGCCATCTTGCTGGCTCAGGCTCTGTGTCCACCAGGTCATGTTGAATATGAACACACAACGTAGAGAATGAGAGACGACCTCAACTGTCTCAACAGGATGCAGAACAGCAGAGGGGTACTGCTACAAGTGGCCCAGGCCTTCTGTATTAGGAGCTTGAAATATCACTGATATTAAATGAGCAGCAACAAGCAGCATCAGATACTCCCTGAGTTCACAACACAATGGGACAAATTCCTGAATATTGGTTGTGGTTGAAAAATGCCTGATTGTGCATGGACACAAGGCAGGTGAGTCATCCCCCCTCAAGAAAAGAAGGTCATTTGTCTCTAAGCCAAAGTCCATCCATAGGCAGAAGCATTATTACCTATTATGAACTATAAGAACAACTATCCATATTTTTATGGCATTTGGATCTTGTGAAGTGTCTCACCATCTGTCAAAGTCATTGTTCTAGCCCACAGTGGAGAGGGTAGAAGGTTGGAAAGAAAAAATCAAGCTGATATGCAGCAGAAGCTGATATCAAGATTCAGGTGGGAGTTGGTACCCACAAGAAGTCATTCATTTAAACTGCTGAAAAATGCAAAAGTCAATAGAAGCCCTTTTCTTGGAGTGGCCAGAAATGATCAGTGTCCCAATTGTGGACTTTGGCACTGTCAAAAACACGGAGCACTTAAGTTTCTTCATTGCTTACCTTTCCTTTCTATATACCTACTCTCCAAACAGCTTGCCCAGTACAGGCAACCTAGACTCTACCTGTCTATGTCCTTGCCTAGTCTCTGGCTCACTTCCTGCCACCCTCCCTCTGTTCTTGCTCCTCTGGTCACTGAGTCCAGCTTTTCTTCCAACATGCCCAGCTTTTTTCCTGTTTTGGTGCCTAGGGTTGCAGGGCAACTTTTCTGATCCTGTTTTTTCATTAAAAAAAATTAAAATTATATTCTCTGATGGCATTGGTACAACACTGAATATGTAAGTACTCTATGTTAAAACATTTCCTTTGAAAATTCCTTCCTTCCTTCTGGGTATTATTATCATTTTCATTATTTATTATATTATATTATTCATTATATTATTATCATTATCATTATTTTATTATTTATATTGGGAATTGAACCCAGGGGTGCTTAACCACTGAGCCACATTCCCAGCCCTTTTTATTTTTTTATTTTAAGACAGGGTCTCTCTAAGTTGCCTAGGGCCTCACTAAGTTGTCAAGGCTGGCTTTGAACTTGTGATCCTCCTGCCTCAGCCTCCAGAGTCACTGGGATTACAGGCATGCACCACCACACTCGGCTTTTCCTTCTCTTTTTCAAGGAAATTAAAACAAGTTTATGGGTGCCTCACAGTGTCCTAGGCCCTGTGTCTACCGTCCCTGGTGGAAAAGTGGGCCCTCTCAGGACCTTTGTATTTGTTGTAACTTCTGCTAGAATGATCTTGCCCCAGATGGCCACACAATGTTCAACCTCACTCAATCCACATTCCTGCACACTGAGAGCCTTTCTCGCGTTGCTGTATCTAAGACAACCTCACACCACCACTCCAGCCGATCATCTCTATTTTCTGCAGCGTCTGGCATCCTATTTATTTATGTTATGCATATTGTATCCTCTCTGTCCCACTAGAATGTAAGTTCTGTGACACTGTACTCTGTCCCCCGGGCCCAGAAAGTGCCAGGCACACAGTAGATACTCATAAATGTTTGTTCCATGTTGAATGAATTTGCACCTGGGATATTTATTCTATATTTTAAAATCTTCATCTCCAATATATAATGATATTTAAAAGCGAGCATAAGAAAAGGAGAAAAATACTTTCTTGCTCCAATGTTGAATCTTATGGAAGATTTACAAAGGCCAGAGACATGCTGGGAGTCCCTAGTCCTTCCAGTCAGCCTCCTATTCTGTGTTACGCTTCACATTTTACACTCTCTTATCCTAGAGTACACACCTTGTTCTGAAATTATGCATGTTTGCTGAGGCTGAGGCTTTGCACTCCTCATGCCTTTTCAAAGCACATACTGATCACTCAAGAAGTCATTGCTGGAACTGGGGATGTAGCTCAGTGGTAGAGCACTTGCCTTGCATGCATAAGGCCCTGGGTTCAATTTCCAGTACTAGAGAAAAATTAAAAGAAAAGATTGCCAGGAACAGTGGCACAGGCCTGTGATTCTAGCAACATGGGAAGCTGAGGCAGAAGGTTTGCAAGTTCAAGGCCAGACTCAGCAATTTATCAAGACCCTAAGCAACTTAGCAAGACCCTGTCTCAAAAAAGAAAAAAGGCTGAGGATGTAGCTCAGCACTAAAGCACACCTGGTTTTAATCCCCAGTGTCCAGAAAAATAAAAAATAAAAATAGAAAATTATTGCTGAATTATTACAAATGAATGAGATGAAGAGAAAGATAAGGAAAATTCTATAAAAGTGTGAAAAACTTACGTTTCAATATTGAAATGCACAGAATTAATGAGCATGGCTTCATCAAAATGAGGAGTCCTTACCAGTTGACAGGTGTTGGAGAGAATGAGAAGAGGACCATTTCAGCACAGAAAGGAGAGAGCTTATAACTATAGCAGACATCCTGCAAACAGGTGCCTGGACTGGAGTAACACTTCTGACCATTCGGGTTGTGTGTTAGTCAGCTCTCTGTTACTATGACAAATATCAGAGATAATTAACTTATAAAGAGAAAAGGTTAATTTTGGCCAACAGTTTTGGAAGTTTCAGTCCATTGTTTTGGGGCTATCATGACACACAATGGTGGAGGGGTGCTGCGGAGCAAAACTGCTCATCTGATTATGGGGAAATGAGAAAGAGGAAAAGAGAAGGGCCCCACAATCCTTTTCGGTGGGGGGAACCCTCAATGACCTGAAGATCTCCCACAAGATTCCACCTCTTCAGTCTTCCACCACATCTCTCAATAGTGCCACTCTGAGGTCCACAACTTTACCACATGAGTCTTTGGGGAATGTCCTAGGTCCAAACTATAGCACTTAATCTATACAAAATTCTCTCTTAAAGAAAAAGGAAGCTTAATAGCTCTTTGAAAAGCCCAGGAAGTGGTTTGCTGCAATACTTCCTGGATTTTGACCTATGATGGCGTCTTTAGGTCTTGGTTGCTCTCTTTCTCCGCAACTCCTGCTGGGGGAGCTCCCACCATGGGCTTTGCGGTGTAGAAAGTAGCGGAGCAGCTCCAACCTTTCTGCTCTCTCATGGGAAGAGAGACTCTTCTCAGAAGTTTCTGCTGGGTTTTACTGTGACTTGGCTCTGGGTGGATCATTCACTGACGTTTGGTCCAGCTGCAGTGCCCAGGAGAGCGTGATGATGCACAGACCATCACAGGCCTGGGCCAAGTGATGCCCCTGAGCCCCAGGGACCAAGAATGAATGGATGGAGCTCCCTGACTGCAGTTACAGGAAGTAGGGTGTGTGGACACCAAGCAGCCAAAAAACAAATGTCCACCACTCTTGGCTCCAGAAAGAAAGTATAATGGATTAATTTGGCATAAAAGGCCTGGACTTGAACTAAGAGGTTGTAGGGAAGTATGCTAAATATCGGATGCCCCGGGGAACATGCAAAAAGATCGTCAGCAAAATGCAGAGGAAAATTAGAGACTCCACTTGCAGTTTTTGTGTCCTGTTGTATAAGCAATTCCCAGGATCTAAGGAATGAGAGGGAGAAATTAATTTTACTGAAATATTATGAAAAGAAAAAGAAAGATGCAGGACATTGATTTTTAAACTTGGTTTTGGCCTTGAGCATTGGGTGAGGGTGGGGACTGAGTTACCTTTGTTCAGGAAAGGAAGGAGCCTGTGCCCAGGTGTACTTGCTGTATAGGCGTAAATGATTTTCTTCAGCTGCTTATGACTGGATTATCTTAAGCAAGTCATTTCTGTGCCTTGCAGAAACTGGGCAAACGCCAGATGGCTTTCTGCTTGGGCTTATGTGTTAGGCAAGAAAGCTTGGCAGATGTCTCAATTTATTATGTCTTATTTTAGTTAGTACAGAGAGGAGAAAGAATGCTCCCAAGCCTCCCTGGTAGCCGCAGCCCACCCACGAGACCAGAGCTGCCCTCCTCCAGGCCCAGGGTGTTGGGATCAGAGGAGAGGGAAGTCTCTGTCACTGATGTGTGCTGAAAATCCAGAGTCCAGCTCACCTCTCTGCCAGCTCAAAGGGAGAACGCCACTCAGACCAGATCAAACAGACAATGCTCCTATGTTCTTTTCTTCAACACTATGAATGGATTGTTCTCATTGAGTAACAAGTTCCATTGGAGTATTTGGGCCCTTCTGAGGGAAGAGCAAAGCACGAGAGAAAATAAACAAGAAAATATTTAATTCAATTCAGATGGCAACCACTCTATTTCATCACCATCTCTATTCTTCCCCCCTAATGAACAATACTGTATACTTTCCTTTCCGAACTTAACATATCACTGGAGCAGCAACAAAAATTAAAATTCAGTCAGTGTGTTCCTTTACAGGAAGTGGGGGTGCCGGGTTGGCAGCCGTGTCTCCAGCCTTACAGAAGAGTGAGCACCTTGTGTGTAAAAATACCTTGAAATCCTTTGCTCAAGGTGTGTAACAACAACAACAAAAATACCTTTGGAATGACGTTGCGTTAGTTCTGTTTTCTTTTAGTCCACTAAAATGTCACAGAATGTTTTACTTCTTATACTTTCCTCCTCCACAGAGAGAGCATGCATCTTTAAATAATTGACTAGATTTAATACACTAAACACAGATTTCCTTTTCCTTGGAGGGGAAAACGGGTGTTTAGGACTTTAGACATGATTGATAGTCTGATACCATAACTTGGGCTTCTGCTATTGAGCTTTCTGAGTGTTCACTGAAATAGCATTTCCAGGTCTTCCATTTTTCTCTCACTGACCCCAGCCCTGACTACTACCCTCAATATTAACCTAAAGGAAGCTGAGGACGTTGAAGAGATGACTCTAACCTCAGAAGCAATGGCATTTAAAATCCTGACACCATCCTGAATAATGCAGCTCACACCACCTTCCCCTCTCTCATGAATGAATGAATGCAAGAATAAGTGTCATTTCCTTCTCCTTGTTAATATTCAATTTCTTCCATCCAGATATCCCTCTAACTTGCTCTCAACATAGCTCTGCAGCAAATCTCTATTCCCACATCCATTAGCGGGATTTTAGGACTACCTTTTACCCAACTGCATCTTTCAGCCATTTGCCTTTTCCCATGGGGAAATCCCTCAAGCGCCTTTACATTTTTAATCTGGTCTTCTAGTTCTTCCATTTAACGGAAACCTGGATTTTGGTCTTGACACCATTCTCTTACCAACCTTTTGCAACAGAGGGCCCTCTTCTTGCTCCTGGACTGAGGAGGAGAGGAGATCCCATGCCTGGATTCCACCAGCTCCAGGAAGTGGTTGTTCTACCTTCTCTTTGGAAGCCTAACACCCACTTGTTCCAGCCTCTGGAGAGGCACCATCGCCCTTTCTCTGGCAGAGTGCATGTCCTCAATGGAGTCAGCATCTGCACCCCACATCATGGCAGCACCCACTGGAATTCATGTGCTCTTATTAATCAACAACTCCTTCAATTTCTTGACCTCTCAGGCTTGAGGATCAATAATCTCCATGATACTTTATGGGGCCACTGGTGTGGCCTCAACTTTACCTTGACCACATTTACTATTATTTTGATAGTAAAGGCTTTCTAAGCCTCCACAGTAGCTGTTCTCCAAAACTGGGACCTGATAGCTAATCTCTCTCTACACGCATGTTGTCCCACACATCAAGAATCATGATCTAAAGAAGAATGAAATTATGGTATCTGCTGGTAAATGGATGGAACTGGAGACTATCATGCTAAGTGAAATAAGCCAGTCCCCCAAAAACCAAAGGCTAAATGTTGTCTCTGATATGTGGATGCTGACTCACAATAAATGGAGGAGAGGGGAAGGGAGAGTGAAGGGTCACCCGATAGGACAGGGGAGAATGGGGGGAAAGGAGGGGACTGGGAATGGGAAAGACAGTAGAATGAATCAGACTTTACTTTCCTATGTTAATATATGAATACAGAAACAGTGTAACTCCACATCATGTACAACCACAAGAATGGGAAGTTATACTCCATGTAGGTATGAAATGTCAAAATATATTCTACTATCATGTATAACTAAAAAAAACACATAAAAATAAATAGATAAATAAATAAATATGACTCAAAAAATAAAATTATGACTTGTTTTCCTTCTCCTAGAGATTGGGTTGGCTTAAGACAGAACGTGGTGGATGTGACATCTGAGGCTTCTGGCAGCTCCTGCTTCCTTTCTTGGGAAATCAGATGCCATGAAAGAAGTCTGGTTACCTGAGACCTCCACATTGTGAGGAAGCTCAGCCTTGCCATGAGAGAAGCCACATGGAGAGAGAGGCTCCTGCTGCTCCAGCCATTTCAGGTGAGGTTTCAGACATGTAAACAAGAAACCATCTTAGGCATTCCCCAACTCAAATGGCAGGAGAGAGAATACAGTTCTATTTTTTGCATCTGTAAAGTGTGGAATGACTTGTTAAGCAAAAATAAACAGCAAAACAACCTTAACCTGTGGAACTTCTGTCTAACCACAGTATTCTAACTTTCTATCTCCTCTGCCCATTTCAATCTCTAGTCCTTAGGAGAACCTTTGTGGGTACAGCCCATCGTCTGCTTACCCCATGAAACCTGGGCCCTGTAAACATGGTCATGTCTCATATATTCCCTTTTCTCTACAAAATGTGCCTTCTTAAACCCTGTGATATTGTTGAGGCTCCAACTTATCTCTTCTTTCCTTCACCTCTACATTTCTTGAAAATCTCTCTTTCTTGCCATTATTTTTCTCATTATGGATTCCCTTTTTGTTTCAAGCATTCAAAAATATTTATTGAGCATCTACTACACATGCTATTTTGGGGATATAGCAGTGAATAAAGCACATGGTATCTCTGCTCAGTCTATATGAAGAATGTATTCTGAGGAGGGGATCATAAGGAGACCACCACCACCACTAACAACAAGAACAACAACAGCAAAGCACATTGATAACATCAGGTGGTGATTCATGCTTTGAAGGAAAAGCAGAGTAGGGGCAGAAAGGTAAGGAGGCTGTCTGTCTGCACTCTGATCTTTGTCCTTGCCGCTTATTGAACTCTTCTTGGCTTTCCTTTCCTGAGCTGGGTAGAAAATGCCTCTAGCTACAAAGTCAGGCCTCCTCTTTTGTTTAAATTCTTTCAATGATAACAGTTGCCAGGTGCCCAATGTCTAATATTCATTCACCCCCTCTCCCCGCAGTTTTCCACTTGTTCATGATGGGAGAGCTGGTCTGGCACCCGCTACCCTCATCCGTGACCTGGAGGAGAAGTCCTCTGGGTTACAGGATGACCCTGTCTTCACTCTCTGCCAATCTCTGCCCTTGGTGCTCAACTTGAATTGCTTTCTCATCAATCTAGACTCCCAATCGGGCCCCCTCTTCTCAATGTTTGTCCTTGTGGATGTTCCCTTAAGCATTTGATTCTGCTGGTCATCCTCTCTGTCTTGAAATTCTGTCTTCCTTTGGCTGTTATAATAGTCAAGCTTCTAAATATCACCCTTTGCCTTTGCGTTGTGCTCAGCTGAACATAGAGCATCTTCCTCTCCTGAGACGGCAAGCATCTTGAGAGCAGGAACATGGTTTGTTCAGCTCTGGGGACCAAAGCTCAACCTGGTGCCCTTGACTTTAGTCGGGACTCAATGTGTATTGAGTGACTCTGAAATAGAATGGTAAAAGGCAGAGTGTGGGAAGCACATCAGTAAGGTGACTGGCCATTCCTGTTTGCTCAGGGCTAGGACGGCTAACACCAGAAAAGTGCTGGGCAAACTGGGATGGCTGGGCAGCCTGGCACTTCTCAGCCTTATTCAAGTCATGGCCCCTGTGGAAAATGGTTGTCTTTCTATTTCATAGACTGGCTGTAAAAATGCAAAGGAAATGATATATGTGAAAGCATTTTGTATACTAAAAATATCCTACAAATGTTTTACCTTATTATTATTGTATCTTAGTCCATTTAGGCTGCTATAACAAAATGCCTTAGACCAGGAAATTTCTAAACAACACAATTGTTTTTCCTCACAGTTCTGGAGGCTGGGAAACCCAGCTCTTGGTGCCAAGATCTAGTGCTGGGCGAGGACTGCTTTGCTTGCTAGTTGCAGTTGGTTTTTTGTTTGTTTGTTTGTTTTGTTTTTTGAGACAGGGTCTTGCTAAGTTGCTTAGGGCCTTGCTGAGTTGCTGAGACTAGTCTCAAACTTGTAATCCTCCTGCCTTAGCCTCCCGAGTTGCTGGGATTACTGGTGTGTGCCACTGTGCCTGGCTAGATGGAGTGTTTTTGCTGTGTTCTCACATCATGGGGGGTGGGGGGAAAGGGGACAAAGCAGCTCCCTTCTACCTCTTTGTAAGGGCACCATTTTTATCCATGAAGACAGTCTTCTTGTTTTGTTTTTTTTTTTTTTTTGGTACTGGAGATAGAACTCAGGGGCACTTGACCACTGAGCCACATCCCCAGCCCTATTTTGTATTTTATGTAGAGACAGGGTCTCACTGAGTTGCTTAGTGCCTCGCCGTTGCTGAGGCTGGCTTTGAACTCACGATTCTCCTGTCTCAGCCTCCCTAAGTGCTGGGATTGCAGGCTTGAGCCACTGCGCCCGGCTCGAAGACAGTCTTCTTGTAATAATCATTTCCCAAAAGCCCTCACCTCCTAATACTTTCACATGGGATATTACATTCCAACATATGAATCTGGGGGACACCTCAATTTTCAGATGATAGCATATGGCTTCTATTATGCAATTTGAATGTTTAGAGAGAAAGCAGCCAGGGGAAGGGATTGAGCCCTAGAGGAACTTCCCCTGATCAAGGTGGAGGGATAGGCTTGAACTTGGGAAAGTGCACCATCTCTTCCAAGATGGAAAGAAGGACAGGAAAGTTTAGTGAAGAAGTGAGAACACAATGAGTTGAGGAGGCTTAATCAGGGGGCTGGTTAAGCTCAACCACTTGGAATTTCTCAGGAAAATAAAAAGTAGTGCTGGTTACTCAAAGATAGGAAGTAAAGGTCATGCTGGGAGCTGAAGGCCCACGAGAAAGGTTTGGTGTAACTTTCTTTTATACCCAAGTAAGTTGGGGGCTGGCAGAGGATGGAATGGGATTGTTTGTGGGAGAATCAGGGCAGGTATTCATGTGGTGCTAAAGCAGGTTTCCAGAGTCCAGGAGAAAAAGTCCTAACTGAATATGATCATCTTATTTTCTCTTTCTTTCCTTTCCCTGTCTCTCCTCTTTTTTCCTCTTAACTGACCATAGTACAGCCAGTGTAAAACCGTTGTTCTTAGTACTTGTGTTTATTGAATTCAATATGATTTTAAAAGCCCAGGAGTTGAATGCTTTGCCTTCCTTTCTCTTTCGAAAAAGAAATTAATAGTAAAAGTGCTTTCATTTCCGTATGCCCAATAATTATTTTTTAGTGGCTCCTTTACGACTCTTGTAGGAGAAAGAAGTCTCCCACTCTAAGAGTCTTCCTATAATGCTTAAAATATGTGCCATTAATGGCTCTTCTTCAATATTCATTTACTACATGGAGTGTTATTTTCGACTTCTATTTCCTGTGCGACTTGCTTTCTGGAGAGGCAGAATCTCTCTTTCCACCACCTTTCCCTTTATGATAAAGACATATAGTAGTTAGATTTTCCTGAAAGTCACCGGCCTAAAGCTTGCCCTGTAGCCAGTGCTGTCCATGGACAGCATTCAGCTGTTTAGCTCCAACTCTTGGTTTGCTTTCAGTGGTTGTGATTGTTCTCATCAATAATGTATTTCTTCAAATTATTGCTTTGGTCCTCATTTTGTAATTGAATTTTCCTCCATTCTCATGGCCACGCCCTCACTCTATTTATCACGAACACCTTCATGTGAACACCCTGTTTTGTGCGCTTCTGGAAACAATCAGGACAACATCTCTATCTTTGGTTTAAAAGAGAAGGATGAACCAATTGCCATTCCTTTGTTTTTTGAAGCCTGAGCCAAAAGACCATTTCTGAACTTAAGTTTTGCTTATGTAGCTATCTTGTTTGGAGTTAATTTGTGAAAGACCCACCTCACTTGCAATCTCCCGATCAGCTGCAATTCAAGTTTTTTTTCTTCTCCCTATCACTGTGATTCAAGTTTTCATAGAGACCAGGAAATATTATATAAGTATAATTGTCTTAGACTTTCAAAGGCTGTCTTTATTGCCTTTCCTATGGTCTAGAATATCAGCCGTCAAGTTAGGCTGCCATCACCTGGCTTTATTACTCCATATGCAGATAGGCCTTCATATATCTAGACATTTCTAATGGCTATAGATTTCTTTGCGATACTGGGATATTTGTTGAATGCCACATTTATACAGGAAACAGTTCAAGACATTAATTATATGACATTTCAATATATCTAAACACTCTTACGTGGATGAAATTTTAACCCATGATTCTCCATCAAGATTGTACTCTTAGCCGGGCGTGGTGGCTCACGCTTGTAATCCCAGCACTTAGAGAGGCTGAGACAGGAGAACTGCGAGTTCAAAGCCAGCCTCAGCAATGGCAAGGTGCTAAGCAACTCAGTGAGATCCTGTCTCTACATAAAACACAAAATAGGGCTGGGGATGTGGCTCAGCAGTTGAGTACCCCTGAGTTCAATCCCCAGTACCAAAAAAAAAAAAAGATTGTATTCTTCAGGAACTCATTTGTATTAAAATGAATGACTCTCAGAAAGTTAGGCTAGTCCCCTCTAATTGCACTGCATTTAGTCCACCACATTTAAAAAAACTGTCCCCTAAGAATTTAAAGATTCATAAGTGTATAATGACATATGCTGCCACCTCTCACCATCATTATTTACTGCAATCTTCCAGCCTCCAGGGGACTCCCCTGCTTTTGGAGAGTGATTGGAATTCTCCTTTGTTATCTTTCTTTCCATCTCATTTCCTGCCACCAGGCTGTGTTGCTTCAGTTTTCACATTAGGATTCCTTAAACACCCTATCTTGTAGTTCCTTGATTTCTTGTGGGCCACTGATCTTGGTCTCTATCTCCCCCAATCTCTACCAAGACCATGCCCACCTGGACTTTGTTATCATCCAGAATTATTGCCCTCCCTCCTCTGAAACTACTGGTCTTTTCTTGGATTTCATCTCCTATCTTGTTCTCTCACTCTATACCTTGCAAGGTTGTTTATCTTCTTCACTAATGCACTTTCTTATTTCTCAATATATCTATGGTTTTGAGTTTTATTCTCTTCTCTTCTCATTTTATTTCTATCTTTGAGGAATTTCATCCATTCCATCAGCTTCTACCACCTTCTATATGTGACTTACAGTTTTTAAAAATGTATCCTTTACCTCTCTTTCAAGGTCCAGAAAAAACATTTCTGGCTACTCGATAATAAAAATAACTAGCATACATAGAGGAGTTACTATGGAACATCAGTATTTTAAATGACTTAAGTCTGTTAACTCATTTACACCCCTATGAGGTAAATTATATTTAAGTACTGGAGTTTACTCAATCTAAGATATGATCCAGTAATTCTATTTCTGAATATTTACCCCAAGGAATTAAAAGCAGGGACTCAAACAGATATTTGTATTATTATGTTCATAGCAGCCCTGTTCACAATATCAAAAAGATAGAAAGAAGCAATCCCAATGTCTGTCAGTATATGAACAGATAAACAACATGTAGTCTATACATACGATGGAATTTTATTCAGCCTTAAACAGGAAGGAAATTCTGGCGCATGCTACAACATAGTGGGATCTTGTACACATTACACTAAGTGAAATCAGGCACAAAATGACAAGTATTATATAATTTCATGTATGTGAGATGCTGAGAGTAGTCAAATTCATAGAGACAGAAAGTAGAATGGTAGTTTCAGAGGTTACAGGGAGGAGAGAGGAGGCAATTACTGTTTAATGGGTACAGAGTTTAAGTTTGGGAAGATGAAAAAGTCTTGGATATGTAAAAACAGGGTGAATGTTCTTTTTTTTTTTTTTTAAATATTTATTTAGTTGTAGATGGATACAACGTCTTTATTCTATTGCTTTGTATGTGGTGCTGAGGATCGAACCCAGGACCCCACGCATGTGAGGCAAGCGCTCCACCGCTGAGCTACAATCCCAGCCCAGTGTGAATGTTCTTAAAGCTACTGAACTGTACTCTTAAAAATGGTCAAAAGGATAACTTTTATGATATATGCATTTGACTAGAATTAAGTCATAAAAGTAGCAAGAATGCAAAGTACAAACAAAAAAAGTGGTTAAAATGGCTTTTTGTTTTAAAAAGATGTTATTTTTTGTAAAATACACATATCTTATGTCCTGCTAGGGAAAACCATGATGCAAATCTAACAACAGTATGATGTTGTCTTGTTACTTAGAATTTTTGTTTTATGTTGTTTGAAAGAGCTCTTCTGGACTTATCCAAGCATAATGTTGTCACACACTGATCTTGTGCATATATAAATAAGAAACTCTATCACAATAAGTGTCTGAGTTTTATGAATCACTTTTCACAGCATAGTCACAGCAGTGACTATGACAGCATAGTCATCGACACAGAGTTGTCCTCTGTGCTATTCACAGCATCAGCGATATGGCATTTTGTAGAGAGAGCTCCACTATTGTCTCTGTATTTTCTTCCAGGACACTGACACCCGTTCTGTAAGTTTTTGATGCTGACACTTTATTGATTTTACCAGAAAGTATCAATGGAAGGTTTTTGACAAGTACAAGGACTCATACTTCTTCCTCAAATAGTCTTTAAATGATTCGTTGATGGCAATGTCAAAGGGATATCGTTGTTCAGTCATGACACCAGAAATAACAATTGCTTCCACTGCATTACCCAGCAAGCTTATCTTTACCTGTTACTATACAAGTCCATGAAATGCATCAGGAACTAATGTTCTGGGTGGATTATGTGGGGTTCATGGAAGACTTTTCCGGATGACATTTAATCATTTTCACTTCTTTCTCCCCTATCCTGTGCTCTAAGAGAATCTCCTTTTGACTTGGGAGAAATCCTCCTCCCTTCAAATTTCTGTGAGGAGACCTCTTGTCTCTGTGATTCTCTTTCTCCTCAAGGCTAAGCCTTTGCTCAAGAGCTGTACCTGACCCATTTAAATTGATAATATAAAAATGTTACAACCAAATGTGCACATACAGAGACATAAACAACTATGTGTGACTGCAGTTTGACCAAAAGCAGATGGACAGCTTCCAACCTTAAAGAGGGTAAGACTTCCATTTTTGAAAATGTGAAGTAGACATGGTTGTCCGTATTTATGCTGTTAAGTACAACTAAAGGCTGTGGACATTATAAAGCAAACATAGTCAACCTAACCTAAAATAATGGCCAACATAATTTGCCTTAACAGAAAGTCAACAATAAAAGAATGAAATTTGGAACTTTGGAAAGGAGAAAAAGCACAGTAAGCAAAAATATGGGTAAATACAATAGGATTTCTATCTCTCCTTAAGTTTTCTAAATTATGCTTGATGGTTAAATTAAGACTTATAACATTGTGTGATATAGTTTCAAATATATGCAGGTGACATTAAAAATATAAACATATATGCATGTGAAATTATATATATATAGATAGATACACACACATGTATTCAATAATTATAAATGGGATTATATGCTGCAATCTAGTGTAATTTATTCCAAGGGTTTGAGACAGTTCAGTCTTTGAAAATCAGTCAGTGTAATTCATCATATTAACAGGCTAACTAAAAAAATAACATGATCATATCAGTTATAGAAAAAACTCTTGACAAAATGCAACACTTTTTCATGATAAAAACTCTCAAAGAATAGAGAGGGATGTTCTCAACTTTATAAAAACCACCTATAAAGAAACCTTAGTAACATGATATCTAATGGTGAAATAATGAGTGCTTTCTCCCAAAGTTGAGAAGAAGCCAACAACAAACTCCTTTCAATGTCTTATTCAACATGTGTTGGGATTTCTAGCTAGTGCAATAAGGCAAGAAAAAGAAATTAGAAACTTAGAGATCAGAAAGGAAGAAAGAAAACTGTCTCCATTTTCAGATGACATGAATATCTACACAGAAAATCTCAAGAATAATGTTTAAAAAGTGTCCTGGAACTAATTTAGCAAGGTTAGAACTTAGTAAGATTTTAGGATATAAAAGGTTTTAAACATATAAAATCAATGATATTTTTATGTATTAAAATATATAAATATATGGACACTTAAATTAAAAATACAATATCTTTTACTTTTGCCAAAAAAAGAAAAACTTGGGTATAAATCTAACAAACAGGAACAGGACTTTGATGACAACTATACAATGTTGATAAAAAAAAACAACTAAATAGGAGAAATTTACTATGTTCATGGATTGCAAGACTCATGCATAGTAAAGATGTCATTTCTTCCAAAACTGAGACACGATTTTAATTCAACTCCTATCAAAATCCTAGCAATTAAAAAAATTTTACATGGAAAGACAAAGTAACTAGAATAGCTACAGCAATTTTGAAAAAGAAGAATAAAGTGGGAGCTATCAGTCTACCCGATTTTAAGACTTTCTACATAGCCACAGTAATAAAGATTTTGGTATTAGTGGAGGGATCAAGGCAATGATAAATGGAATACAGTGGAGACTCAGAAATAGCTCCTCAAATATATGCCCAAACTGATTTTTGACAAAGGTGCAGAAGCAATTCAAAGGAAGAATAATAAGCTTTTCATCAAATGATGCTGAAGCAATTGGGCATTCACAGGCCAAATACTGAACCTCAAACTCAACCTCATGACTTATATGAAAATAAACTCAAAATGATTCACAGACTTAAATATAAAATGTAAGTGTATAAGATTTTCAGAAAGAAATGTAGGATAAAAATCATCAAGATTTAGGGCTAGGCAAAGAATTCTTAGACTTGATGTCAAAAGCATAATATATAAAAGTAAAATAAAATTGATAAACTGGACTTCATCAAAATTAATACTTTTTTCTGCAAATGACTCTGTTAAAGGGATCAAAGGTCTAGTTAAATAGTTGGAGAAAATGTTTGCAAACTATATATCCAACAAAGAATTAGTATCTAGAATACATAAAGAATTTTCAGAACTCGATGGTAAAAAAAGAAATGATCTAATTGAAGTTAAGTAAATGCTGTGAAGAAATATTTTATTGAAGAAAATATAGAGATGACAAATAAACACATAAAAAGATGTTAAATATCATTAGCCATTAGGGATATGAAAATTAGAGCTATAATGCAATACCACCAAAAATCTACTAGAATGTCTAACATAAAAAATAACAACAATATACAGTGCTAGTGAGAATGCAGTGAAACTGAGTCTCCTATATATTGCTAGTGGGAATTTAAAATGGCACAGCCACTGTAGAAAAGTTTAGCGGTTTCTTGGAAAATCTAACATGTAGTATGATATAATCAAGCAATTGCACTCCTGGACATTAATCTCACACAAAAAAATGAGCATTTATATTCACACACAAACAAGTATGTAAGTATTTATAGCAGTTTTAGTTGCAATAGACACAGACTGGAACCAACCTAGATGTCCTTCATCTGGAGAATAAACTACGGTATGTCCATATCGTGGTCCATGGAATAAAAGGAGCAATTGGTACACACAACAATCTGGATGAAGACAAGTGGGAACTGAGTGTGTCTATACAAGGGCAACATAAGGGAGACATATTTTGATCTGTATTTGACTGTATCAAGGTCAGCATCCCAATCGTGATATTGATCTTGGGTTGCAAGATTTTATCATTGGGAGAAACTGGGTAAAGGATACATTGAACTTTCTGTGTTATTTATTAAAACTCCATGTGAATCTACAAATAACTAAAAACATGTACATGTTATATCTAATACAATGAAGAAACCCGCTTAAGTTTACACAAAAATAAATAGTGGAGCTTACAGGAACCCAGCTTTCAGGCCCTGTCTCAGCCCCAATACCATCGTGCTTCTTAATCTAGCTGTTGCAGGTTCCTTGATTTCTTTCTTTTTCTTCACTTCTCCTTGGTTTGACATTCTCTTCTTTGCTCTTCTCTTTCCTTTCCTGAGCAATTTGGTCCTAAACGTGTTAGGTGAGGCAGAACAAGGTAGATACCTGAACCCTAGGTGGGATTCGGGGGGTGGGGTCAGGGCAGGACCTGCCATGTGCCAGAAGGGGATATCAGAGCTCAAGCAGGGTGTAAGGGTGTCCATATGGTGGCAGGGAGTGGAGCAGCCCAGCCTGAAGTGTTGGAAGATGATTGGGGCCAGGAGACCATTAGTGCTAAGGAGGGAATATCCGTAGAGCTGAGATATGGGTTATCTATAATGGAGTGATCAAGAAAGCATCCAGAAAGCTAGTTTTTCACTGTTGGAGAATAGACTTGAAGATACAGAAAAGGAGGAAATGAGGATGCACACTGTGATACTGGGTTGGAACTGTATCAATATGAACTCATGGTTTTATATATATATATGTATATATATGCATGTATATTCATATATATACATATATATAACTTTAGAAACAAATACATAAATGTGTGTGAATGTATGTATGTACATAAATACATTCCCTAGATCACGAGAAGGCCCAGATCAGAGAAACCACAATAATATGAGCACTTCTGACATACAAAATGTAGCTTCTAAATATTATTTTTCACAGAAAGGAACCAAAGCTCCTTAGAGAAATGATTGATCTCAGAGATGGTAGGAAAAGTACAAGATGAGTCTGGAATGTCTTACTTGTGCCAGAAATCAAGGAAGTACTCAAAGAATGATAGAGTGTGTCAGAAGGACTCAGAAACCATCCCAAAGTTGCTCCCTCTGGCCAAATATGGGATGGTTTAAGCACATAAATAAATAATACTGGTAATGGATTCTAACCACTTGAATAAAGAAAGCATGACTCCATTCTCATTCTGATATAAACTAATGATGAATAAATTGAAAGATTGATGAGGAGTAGCAAATTTACTTATTAATTACGTAGGGGAAAAGGATAACTTTGAAGAAAACTGGCAGACACCACTTTAATCAAGTGATCAAAGCAAACACCATCAGTAATGGGATAAATTGAAATTGTTTGCCACCTGATAAGATGCATGAAAAAGGAACATAGCATCACTTCTTTGATTCTCCTGGCAAAAATGCATAACCTGAACCCAATAATGAGGAAACATCAGACGAACTCAAATTGAGGGACATGTAACAAAATAACTGCCCTGTAATTTTCAAGAGTCAAGGACATGAAAGTCAAGGAGAGACTGAGGAACTACCGCAGACGGAAGGAGACTGAAGAGATTTGACGATGAACTTGGCCCATGGTTGTGAACTGGGATCTTTCGCTAGAAAAGATTAATGGGACATTTGGCAAAACTTGACAGAGGTTTGGGGAAATTTGATGGTAGTAATGTATGTAGCTCATTTCCTGATTTTGTGGTTCTCTTCTGATTATGTGGGAGAATGTTACTGTTTGTAGGAAATTAACAGTGAAGAATTAGGGAGTGCTGGGGCATCAGGTCAGCTACTTATTTAGACATAATAGGGATTGGGGTTAAAAGTATTTATCTCCTCCTTTGTAGTGTATTTGCAGCTTTTTAGAAAGGTTGAGGATGTTTCAAAGTTTTTTTTAAAGAAGGAGAAAAAGAAAAAGAAAAAAAGAAAGATGGCCACTTGGTTAAACTCCAGGTATCTAAAACTTAGTATATTTCAAACAGAAATACTCATTCCAATATGCTCCATTTCTTCCTCTCATTTTTGATTTATGTCATTTTTATCAAATTGCTTACCAAAGATAGAAACTTGGGGAATCATTCTTTATATCTTTCTCTGTTGCTCCTCCACCTCAGCTTCCTCTGTTCTGCCTCAAAGATGCCTCCCGGTTTTAATGCATCTTTGCCACCCTATTGCACCACTTTGGCCTCTCTCAAAGGCCTTGACCTCGCTAACCTGTTCTCCTATATCCAGCCCCTCTTATCCACAGTCTTGATAGGAATTATCATAAAAATTATTCTTTTCACATCATTCCCCTTTGGATTCTCCTGATTAGCACATCCAGGATAAAGTCAAGCAGTAGTAGAATAATTTTCAAAGTCTTCCTTCATCTAACCAGTCCATAGTCCTTTGACCTTTTGTCCCTCCTGAAAACCCATGACCAGATGCCCAACTCTTCACCCTTCCTCAGACATGCCTGCCTGCCTTTAACTTTGTGTTTTTATACACATTGTCTCTACTGCCTAAAATGCTTCTTATCTTCCCTTTATGGTAGGAGACATGAATTGAAGGGCCCCCAGCTGAATCTGTCCTCTAGGAGAGTTGGTCTGTCTAACACAGAGGTTTTGAAAATGTTGAAGGTACAATATTTAAGGTGGGGCCTTCCTTATGAAGCTCATTAGAGAACCATCCATACAGGGCAATTTCACATTTGTACGTCTCAACACTCATCACCTCTGAAGCTTCCATGGCGCATCCCTCCATTCAAGGCTCCATTTATAACACTAAACCAGCACCTTACACATTATCTTGAGATTTCTGTTTGCATGATACTCAGTGCTGCAGGCTTTCAGCAAGAATCATGGCTTAACCAAATTCTACTCAGGGAAGTAAAAGGCACACACAGTAAGGCACAAGTTGGGGATCCAGAAGCAATTCACTATTTACTTGGAATGCGTCTGATCATGTGTTTTTGCATATGATCCCAGGTTTTAATATTTTATAAAAAAGTTTAGAAATAGAAGAAGTTTCTTCTTCTTTGGGAAGGGGGTAATCCTAAATCATTGGCCTGAGCTCTGTATTTTGTCTGATTGTGCTTTTTGATTGATTGTGAATCAGAATGTAAGCATCTCCTTAACTTTGATGTGACTGATTCCATTTCTATTGCAGGTCTGCAGGCTTTTAGACAAAGGGTAACCAAAGGAGCACTGCTTTCTTTCTATCTTTTTATCTATCTATCAATCTATCTGTCTACACACATACACACTTATTTCAGTCCAGTAGGGGAGCAGATATATTTCTGTTATGATGATTAAAAAGTCATTTTTGTTATGTGATTATATATCAGACTTCAGTCCAAATAGAAATAAGAAAAATAATTTGCATGATTCCACCAATACTCTATGGATGTTTATTTTGATGATGTTTTTGTTGTTATTTTGGATGAATTTTAATTATGTTCTCTTGCTGCACATTTTCAGAGGGGTTTAGAAATTAATGAGCATGATGAGCAGATGAACAGAGATGAAGGAACAAAAAAATGCTCACCAGGTGAATTCCCCAGGTGTGTTCACAGTTATGTTTGCTCCCATCAGAAATGAGAACTCATAAAAGCCTGTTACTGCTGGGACGGCTAGCAGATGCCAAACACACATGCTTCTCTTTAAGATGATCTTCTGCGGGCTATTCTCTGTGTTTCTGATTGTGTTTTCTGTACATCCAGTTCCTGGGTCCCTTAGATTAACAAATGCTCCTTGAATCCACAGTGCCGTGGGAAAGAAGGAAGTGGGATAAAAGAGCAAGGGCACCAGAGGGGGTGGCTTCTGGAATAAGGAAGTGGCACTGAATTCCCAAATTAGAACCCTTGCCTATGGATGGAGAAAGCCACAAGCTTCTCAATCAAATTCTAGTGATAGTGTTAGTAAACTTTATTTCTAATTTTGCTATTTTCAATTAGATGTGGTTGGTAAAATTAAAACAAAGAGGTTCATTTCTCAAGAAAATTACATTGGGCTGGGGTTGTGGCTCAGCGGTAGAGCACTTGCCTCCTATGTGTGGGGCACTGGGTTCGATCCTCAGGACCACATAAAATAAATAAAGGTATTATGTTCATCTATAACTAAATAAATTTAAAAAAATTACATTGATGTAAAGGACGTAGGAAGATCACCTAGAACCTAATGGCAGGAAGTACAGGATGATTTCATAAGAGATGAGCAGTCACCAGGCAGCCAATACCCCACCCCACATTCTGGCATTATCTTCTCTCTGCAAATCTCTCTAGGTCATCTTTTTATGTGGGGATGGTGGTGGTACTGGGAATTGAGCCCAGGGCCATTCTACCATTGAGCTGCATCCCCCAACCCTTTTTATTTTATTTTGGGACAGGGTCTTGCTGAGTTGCTGAGGCTGGCTTCAAACTTTCAATCCTCCTGCCTCAGCCTCTCGAGTTGCTGGGATTACAGGCATGCTGCACCACCATGCCCAGCTTCTAGGTCTTCTTTCTGCAGCTCTTCTTATTCTTGACTCTCAACTTCTGTTTCCCCAGAATTTTGGCTCTCGCCTTTTATGGTATAGGCACTAGACTTAGCACAGCTGTTTCCCATTACTAATAGACTTATTCGTTTTTGTTATTGTTGTTTAGACTTATGTTTAAAGTGCTTTGATTGAGCACACTGATCAGTTCAACTTGGGTTAGCAATGTATTAACCATCTAACCCTCTGGGTCCAGTCAGGTTTGACCATGAAATTTGGTCACCTAAGGAAAACATAGGCACATGGGCTCATTTCAGTAGGCATAGATAGACCCAGAGTCTCTTAATATGGGAGAGAAGATAATGATTATTGTATGAAAATCATTGACATATGGGGAATTCTTCACATCTGCACATTTTGAAGTTAAGTGATAGGAACTCACAGGCACCTTGTCTCATATGTGAAAATGACCCGCATCATCATGTCCACAGCCCACTTAACTTGTGCCTATTGTTTTAAGTCATGAGGCTCTGTCCTCAGGTGGCCTATAGTCTAGATACTCTGTCATCCATAATGTGAGAATCTTAAAGCTGTAGGACATTGGGTTTATGTAATATACAATATGCATGACACATTCTTTTTACTTAAGATTTTAATTTAACTCAATACATACAATGAAACCAAGATCTTTTTTACATTGCTTGTGGGAGTGCCAATTGTCAGGATCCTTTTAGAAAGCAATTTAGAAAAGTATATGAAGAACTATAATGTGTCCATAACTACATTTTGAATTTGGTTTGAGGTTTATTTGAGCTGGTTGCATAGCTGGTGTTCAATGGAAGCTTGTTGAGAGATTCATTTACATTTTATTTGTTTTTTTAACATCATGTTTTTTCATGTTTTCCTGTTTAACTTGCCTAACTGTGTAGGGCCCATCAGGCTTATGTTTGAATAGAACAACCTTTGTGAAAGTAGATTCAAATGTGCACATGCAATATGTACAATTGAACATGGACTTGGTGAAATGGAGCTATGTGTTCAAGTTGGCTTGTGAATACAGGTTAATAATGAAAATGAGGACATGATGACTGAAGGCAAACTTGGAGAATGGCCCTGATGAGAGGTGGGGGTTTTACTTTGCCCACTCCTGAGTACAATTTTATCGGCTCAGAATTTTCTCGGTCTGGCTCAATTCAATGTCATCTGCAGCCAGGGCTTATCACCCTGCTCGATGCACAGGAGGCCTGTCTCTTTCCTTCAACACTGATTCTTGGTCACACAGAGAAGGCTGTGATTCTGATATGTCTGTAATATTGTAGGCATAGAACTGTTCTGCTGTCCCCACTCCTGCTCCCACCGATTTTCAGGATATTCTACTTACACGCAGCTGCTCCTATAGAATTTTAACTTGGAAAGTCCCCAAGAGTGAGGTCACGTGTCATTCTTGAATGCTGCAGGAAGTATTGTAACCGGATTCTGGGTGTTCTTTGCTAACTTTTGTGAAGATGGTCTCTGATCTTGGAGGGAATTTGTCGTCACACCTCTGTCACATTTTCAAGATGTGCATCATTCCATTGACTTCAGGATTGTTGTTCCCAAGGCAATGGTGGGGTCTGGTGAATGCCAAGATCACTCTCTTTCAGATGATCTGCAAACTGCCATCCTTACCTGCAGATTCTCAAGAGCTAGAGAACCCTTACTTGAGGGTGTGCAGATGCATATGCAGAGAAACACCATTTTCTTATTTGACATGCTGAATTTAAGACATTTTTAACACAATGTGGATATTCTTCACTGAGGAGAACTGAACATCTGACTGTGAAAGTACTTAAAATAACTTAAAAATTCAATATTAAATGAACTTAGAATTTTTGTTAGATTTCTGAGATCTCAATGCACTTTAGCAATATGTTCCATGTGAAGCCAGCTGTGTCTGGCATGTTTGAACAAGCCACACTAAGAAATATTTTACTGAAGGCTGCTGCAGATCTCATGCATGTACCTTTCTTTCTCTTTAAGATGGCTGTGCTGTATGCTACAGAAGAGCAAGTTAGAGTTTTATGGACTGAGAAGAATTTGGGGAAAGGGATAAAGAAGACAATTATTTTGTCCATTTGGATTCTGAAACAAAGGTTTTAAGTAGACCATCGATAAAGACCAGCATAAAAGTGAATTGATCCAGTACAGTTTATACTCACCGTTCATGTTTTAATTCTAACTCAATTTCTAGGGTTCCCTGCTAAAATTCATGTTTCCAAGGAATTGATAAGAGTGACAAGGTGACTTCTTGTTTGAGGCCTTAGTATATAAAGTCCTTTTTCCCCAAGGCTGAGAGAAATTGTAGGCTTATCTCCCTATTCCAGACCGGTAAGGCTTCCACAAGGCCTTGACCTTGTGTCCCTTGGTCTCAGGGATCCCACAGAATAGCAGATAAATCTGGCTCCGGGGTCATAATGCAGAATCCTGGCCTGCCAAGATGCCCACCTATTTTTATTGTCCATTTCTAAGTTCAACAACAAAGGAGAACTTTCACCTTGTCCCTGGACTCGTTTTTTCCTGGAAGTGAGGAAGCTGTTGGCACTAGTGCCTATGTGTAGGCTTTCCTTGACTTTTCTGATAACCAAAGGTACAGAAAGTGACCTCAGAGCTTTCCCTGGAAATCGTTCTGAGGCACTGAGTCAAAGTTGAAATTGTTCTGATAGTCCTTAGTGTTCAAGGTTGGGAGAGTAGCAGATGTCTGGCCTTAATGCCACATGCACATGCAAAGTACTCTCCACCCTACATTCTGCATTGGAGAAGGATATGGAAACAACTGGAAAAAATGGAAAGGTACAGAAAAAATGAATTTTTCAAAACTGATATTCCCTATTGTCTCCATTTTGCTCAAGTAATAGTTTTGGAAAAGGTAAATAAACGTCTTAATTCTTTTTACCAAGGATGAGGTATTTCAGTTTTTCCTTTGTGGTGGATACAGGAAGAGACTGAGGAAGTGACAGTGTTTAGCCTGGAAAGTTGTTAAACATCTATACTTAATATCATTGCTTTGTGACCATGCAAAGTTGCAACAGAGAACATTATATTTTATCTTAACTGCTTGGTAAACCATATAAATAATTAAAATTAAATAAAGATACATTAATGCATAACGTTTTAGGGATTTTCCCTTTTGTGCTTATTTATTTATTTGATTTTAATCATTGTTCTTATAGGACATTTTATATGTAGATATAGAAATACATTTTTGTATATAAAAATGCTTATGTTCTGGAAATTTTTAAAAGAATGCTTTCCTGAGTTTTGTATTTAGCACAGAAGAGTTCAACAAAGTTCTGTAAAGCATTTCTTTAACTTGCAATGGGATGTGATTATATTTACAATGCCTATTTACTTTTCAGTTAAATACATTAAATACTATTGTTTCCATGGCCCTTACTGTGTCACACTGTTATTTTTGGCCTTTCATATAAGCATGAGGTCAGAAGAATAGAAAACAGTAAATAAATTTCTCAGCAGGAATTTCAGCTTCCCTTCTCCTATATGTTAATATTTCAGATTTCCAGGAAGAAAAAATAATCTTATAGGCAGATAAAATTGTCTGAATTTTTCTATCATTTCTGCCCATAGTTTTTAGAACACTAAATAGATAGTATTCTAAACCATAGTGGGTGGTTTTATATGGTAGATGCTAACTGTAAATCTTCTTGGCTAATTAAAAATAATTCCTAAAATGAAATAATTTTGATTCCTGAACTTATATAATTCTCCTACAGGCAAATAAACCACTGTGACATCTCATTTTCAGACTTCTCATTGGTGCTTTCTAAACTTTGATGTCTGAGTGTCTTTAAACATGTTTAATCATCATAATGCATAAAATGATGTGGGGGCAGTCTGACATTGTTTGTCTTTGTGTGGTTGAAAAAAAATGCAAAAATAAATTGTTTGTGGAGTGCTGAAAATGGAGGTTGGGATTAAATTGACCTAAGGTTAATGATAGGATGAAGATCAACTGTCAAGTAGCAAGAAAATGCTATAGCCTTGGCAATAATTAATGTTGAGCAATGACTGGAGTTCAGATTATTGTAATGAGAGATGATATGCTGTTCTGACTGTCCAAAGGTCAATGTTACTTGGTTTCCTATGGTTTGAGGTAAATAAGGAGGACTTTCTAGTGAAAACAATGTAACTGGATACAACGAGGCTGCAGTGACCCAAGGTTCATAGAGACATTGTTAGTATGTATAAAGACTTTACAAAATATGTAGCAACCAATGTTTTATGGAATTTAGTGCTTGAATGGGGACAGGCAGGGATGTAGAGCATGGGAGGTGTTTATTTAACTGTAGAAAACAGACCAAATTATAGTTTCCAGAGTCCCATATGTTGGCTATTATCCTGTAATTCTAATGAATCTTTTCTTGAATCTTCATTTTCGGAATGGTACCATTCTTTCCATAATATATCATTGGTTGTCCTTGCTCTAATAATGTATTACATTAATATATCATTAAAGCAACAGATATATTAGAGTAATACATTATCAGAACAAAGCACTCTGGTGGTGATATATTTCAAAAAAGATGGCTCCACCTTGGACAGGTCCAGAAACAGAATCAGTTCAAAGACAGGAGGTAAGTCTATGTCATTCATGCCTGTAGGCACCTGGCATTTGGTTCCAGCTATGAAGGTGACCCAAGTGTAATGTACATTCCGGTTTCTATTGGATCATTGAATCTTTTTTAAAATCCTTGAATATGGTGAATTTTATTTTTGAAAAAGAAATAACAGTGGCATGAGTCTTCTATGTGGAGAATCGTTTTTGGACAGTGGATTGTCCTATGCTGTGTTGTTTCTGTGGAGAAAGTTCATCCAGGAGGCAAGCCAAGGCTCAGGAGTCAGGTGGCCTTGGTGCCATTTCCCAACACAGAAAATCAACTGTACCTGCTTTCTCTACTGCCTCACTACAAGCATCATTTCCCCTGAACACTTTTGTCAGGTCCTTTAACCTGGGGCAGGTCCTTTCAAAATCAAGCTTTTGATCCATGAGGAAACAGCACAAATTCTAAAGATGCTCAGTCACTCCAGAAAAAAAGCAGAATTGAAGAAAAGATGCAGGAAACCAATATACTTTGTCCAAGATGGGCATCTGCTAGTTATGTTCAGCTGGTTCAGAGCAGTGGTGCATGTACAGCGGAACTCCGATACTTGCTTAGTGGGCTTTCAGAGGAAGAAGGATTTTTTAAATAGATTGTCTCTCCTCATTTTCATTCTCTCAATAATTGGTTTAGGAATTCACAATACAGAGAGGGTCAGACTTGCAGGACTTCAGGCCATATGTGGTATACTGACATGTTTACATGCAGATAGGGTCATGGCAGTGCCATGGTTAGTGTAGGAATTTTTATGGTAAAACCTTATTCACATTAGAGCTATCTCTGCAGAAATCAGATTTCTTGTTCATTGTCATCCTTTGCAGCTACTAGGTGTGAGCTACAAAAAGTCCAAGGAAAGGAATACAATAATTATAATAACTCAAAGGCAAGCTAACTAGAAGAAGCAATTGATAGGAAGAATTCCATTAATCATGATGTGGGAGAGGAGAGGGTCATACTTTCTAGGTAGTGACCTCTTACATTTGAATGAGCCTGAGAGAAAGGGTTATTCATTTATATTCTTTTCTTTTTTAGAGTCCTCTTATAGCCATGAAGTTATTCTGTCCCTCCCCTTTTCCCCAGAAGAAAACAATAATTTCCTAATAAGAGCCTGCAGCAGCGGCCACGTTGAGAAAGTAGCCCCAATTTCAAGGATGGGATCCCATGGGGTTTGCCTCTGGCAGTCCAAGGAAGAATTTGGAGTGTTTAAAGGAGAAGCACAATACCTGCTAATGTGATTTTATAGTAATTGTTGTGACTATTTGTCACATGGCTTTTTCCTAGACTCTTAGTGGAAGATGTTGGTTAACTACCTGGCCATTTTCTAAGTGGCTGACTTAGATGGATGGATGGATCTATTCCTTAATGGGTTGAATACCCTTTAATAGATTGCTAAATATCCCAGGAGAGAATGATAGAGAAGTGCTGTCCTTCTACAGTTCTAGTGCCATGCTTGGAAGTTTGTTACAAAGCAAAATATACATGAAATTATGTGCCTGGAAGGAAAAGAACTTTGAGACTCATTGCAAAATGGTAACAACTTCAAACAGAAGATACAGAAATAGGCTTGCAGGAAGTGACAGTGATCTCACAAACCAATGTGAGTTCCATTGTGTATGGATTTACCAGTGACCTTGCCACTTAATACTGGATGATAAGAGAAATAATTGAGTGCCATTTTAAACATTTTACCAGAATAGACTCGGTCCCTATAAGAGTATTGATATATCCAGTCCCCTGAATTACTATAGATTAATTCATTGATTTTAAATATTCTACAAAATGTACCCATCAAAAGGCTACAAGCCTACAACAGTTAAAAATCATATACTGGGCTGGGATTATGGCTCAGTGGTAGAGAGCTCACCTAGCATGTGTAAGGCACTGGGTTTGATCCTCAGCACCACATAAAAATAAATAAATAAAATAAAGGTATTGTGTCCATCTACAACTAAAAAATATTTTTAAAAAATCATGTGTCAATTAAAAATTAATCCATGCAAAACACACACACACACACACACACATACACACACACTCAGCAATACTACCCATTGCTATGAACAAGTCCATCAATTAGAAACCAAGGAAAGATAAATAACTCATATCAGGTCTGCAAGTAAAATACATTTATCATCTCACTTAATAAATGCTTTTTGACATTTACAGGCTGTTTCTATGTGGTCCTATACCAAGAGGGATTTACATCTACATACTCTTGTACAATCTCTGAGCTTATGGTCTAAGAATAACAACCAAACAAAGTCCACTCAGGTCTTGCCAGCATGCTACTCTAATAGAGGAATTATTTTAAAAATAAAACAAATTAATATGGTTGTCTTTGGGGGATTTTCTTATACCACAATCTGAATTTGGAAGACAGATGAATTAGAAGGCTTGCAGCATGACCACATAGGGACTTGCAGATATTATGGCGGGGTTGGGAATGCAAATGGTTTCCAACTTCCTATAGCAATTTGGCATTGAACATTTAAAGCCTTGATATTTTTCATTTCCTTTGTCCTGGAAAGTCTACTTACATTAATTTTTTTTTTTAAATCACAGAGATTGCAAAGATTTAGCAACAAGAATATTCATTTTTAGCATTATTCACAATAGCCAACTTTTAAAATATTCTAGATGTTCAAAAATGTAAGATTATTTCAGTGAATTATAGAACAGACATATATTAAAAGCCTATGCAAATTTCTAACAATAATAATACAAAATAATGACTAATATCCCAAGATGGAAGAACTATGTTCCAGAACAATATTAGTGAATCATTCCTTTTTGGTTAAAAAAAAAAAAAACTGTACATGAATACCTTTATATACTCCCACTGCTTTGCACATCTGTAGATAGCGCAAATATGCCAGGAAATACTCAAATATTAATAACAATGACCTCTTCGTGATGCAATTATGAATTATTTTATTTTATGTTTGTTTTAACTGATTTTATTTTATTTTTGCTTATTTCTAGTGGCTTCATTTTCTAAACTATTTACCCCTTATAAAAATGCACTAGAGGGAGTAAAAACAGGTGTCAGCATGGTTGGGAGGGACATGGAAAGGAGATCAAGTGGGAGATGTAGGGAGGAGCTGGGAGCCCTGAATGATAAGGTAAGAAATGGAATATTTTCTGCACATATCACACTTTATTGGAGTTAAATAAAACTGAACCACTATGATCTAAATATTGACAGTTTCACTATATGTTCAAAACTAGAAACAATGTGAATCTCCTCCACCTCAAAAAGCCTTCATCAAGAATCACATTATCAGAGCAGGTGGGCTGAGTGGCCTGGAGCTGTGTTTGCTCTGTGGTCACATGGCAGGGACATCCTAGCTGCCATCGTTTATTGTAAATATCTGGTGAACCACAACTGTTTACATGCATGGGGACACCTGTGAGATCCAACAGCTTCTCCGCTCATTTTAACATTTGTTGCTGTTATAATATAAAATCTTCTCTCTAGTCTACCTGCAATACTGTAACAAGGTCATTCCCCAGTTCATTAAGTGGTGGAGCAGCCAAACACTCAGGAAACTCAGGGGCTTTGGAATAGAACTTAGATGTACTAAATCTCTAGTGAGAAGGCCAAATAGCCACCATCATGCTCTGGACTCTTAATTTAAGAGAGCATTTCAAATTATTAGAGAAAATGCAGGGAAAATAAAAAGCAGTCTTAAAGCAAAGGTATGTTTCATTTGTAGATTTATGGACTCCAAGATTGCATTCCCCTCCTGCAAACACTTTATATTCAGTCCTGTGGGAAAAGTAGGTTTGAATTATGTAAGTTTTGAATTATATGAATTTTCCAGGAATGCATTATTTGCATAAAATGCAATCATCTTGTACTAGGCTGGTAGGATGGGTGGAGGTGGCAGATGGAGGGCAGAGAGGGTGTTGGGAAGAGAGTAGTGTCATGAAGTAGTTTAGAAGCCTGCCTAGGTTTCTCCCCAACTAGGAGAATCAGTTAAAGGGAAGAGAAAGTGGTGCCTGGGAGATGAGTGTCAGGGGGCAAGGAGGAGTTAAAACTAACCGAAAGAATTAAAAAAGGCATTGGAGCAAGCAATTCACACGGATCCCGTGGTGAACACTCAGCCTGAGATGCTGCATTTCTTGACAGTAAGAAAAACAACAAAAACAAACAAACAAAAAATAAAAAATAAAAAAAGCAGAGGCCCCCAAGAGACACTGATGGCAAGACACCTTTATCAATTCATTGGTTTGTTTTCTGTCCTTTTGATTACTTCAAAATGAAAAATTGAGTTTTTAAAGCAATGCATGCTTTAAAAAAAAAAAGATATTCAAATAATGAGGAAATTGGGGGAGGGCTGGAGTGTAGCACAGTGATTTCCTGGGTTCAGTTCCCTAGCAGTAGGGGACACACACACACACACACACACACACACACACACACAGTGTTTAAAAGAGAAAACGATAGTTCATCACCCAATGGCCTCCTCACCTCCCACCACTGAATTTTGTTCCTAAGAGATAATCGCTGCTAATCGTTAATTATGACCTTCTAGATGGTTTTAGACACATACATGGATCTTTCCATATTTACGTTCGGCAACATGCTTTTCTCTCCATGTAATCACATGTTATGGACGTGGAGTCATGGGCCACCTCATCCTTAAAAAAAAAAAACACAAAAAACTTTATTTTTAAGAGAAATATTAGGTTTATAGCAAAATTGAGTGAAAAGTACAGAGAGTTTTGATAGACCCCTTGCATCCCCCTTGGTGGACCTTTCTATAATCAATGAACCTACATTGAGATATCATAATCCTCCAAAGTCCATAGCTCATTTAAAAAATACATTTATTTGGGTTTTTGTGGTGCTGGGGATGGAACCCAGGGCCTCAGATATGCTTGGCAAGTGCTCTACCGTTGAGCTTTGTCTCCAGTCCATAAAGTCCATTGTTCACATTAGAGTTTACCCTAGGTGTTGTACATTCAGGTTTGGACAAATGTATAATGCCACATATCCATGTATCTACCATTGCAGTATCATACAGAAAAGTTCCATTGTCCTAAAAATCCTCTGTGCTCTGCCTATCCCTCCCTTTCTTAATTCTGAACCTTGTTCCCAAGGTTCCAATAGTCTTTTTATTGTCTCCTTAGTTCTGCCTTTCCTGGAATGTTATATGCTTGGAAATGGACAGTATGTAATCCCTTCAAATTAATTTTTTTCACTTAATAGTATCTATTTAAGTTCCTTCCATGCCTTTTCATGGTTTAATAGATATTTCTTTTTAGTGCTGAGTAATATTCCATTGACTGGGAGTACCACAGTTTATTGATCCACACTAAAGGACAACTTGCTTCCAGATTTTGGCAATTATGAACACAGCCATTATAAACATGTATGTGTTTATATACATACATACATATATATATATATATATATATATATATATATATAACGATACATCTGTACCATTTATTCATTCCCACCAACAATGAGTGAGTGTTCCTTTTGCTCCACATCTTCAACAGGATTTGGTGTGATCAGTGTTTTGGATTTTGGTAATTTTCAATTTCCTAGTGACATAGATGATGGTAAGTATCTTTTCATATGTTTATTTGCCATCTATATATGTTCTTTGGTGGGGTGTCTCTTAAGGCCTTTGGAGAGTTTTTTGGTATTTGTTCTAATCATTTATAAATGATAGCAGAATGCTCTTCGATTTATTGTACATAAATGGAGCACATTTTTTCACATCTCTGGTTGTACACAAAGTAGGGTCACACCACTCGTGCAGTCATACATGTACCTAGGGTAATGATGACCATCTCATTCCACCATCTTTCCTCCTTTATGCAGTTTTTTTAATTGGGGTTTTTATTTTCTCATTATTGAGTTTTAAACATTCATTTTAGATTTTGGATAATAATACTTTGTCAGATATTTTGCAAATATTTGCTTCTAGTTTGTGGATTATTTTCTCATTCTCTTGACTGTGACTTTCCCAGCACTGAAATCCTAAATTTTAACAAAGTCCAGATTATCAATAATTCTTCATGAATTGTGCCTTGGTGGTATTATCTAAAGTGCCACCACCATGACCAAGGTTGCCTAGATTTTTCCTATGTTATCTTCTTAGAGTTTTATGGATTTGTATGTTGCATTTAGGTCTGATTCATTTTGAATTAATTTTTGTGAAGGATGTAATATCTGTGCATATATATATAAAGTTTTTTGCATACAAATGGTCAGTTGTTCTAACACCACTTGTTGAAAAGACTGTCTTTGGTCCATTGTATTACCTTCGCTCCTTTGTCAAAGATCAGTCAACTACATTCTTGTGGGTCTATTTCTAGACCCTCTGTTCTGTTTCATTGACCTATTTGTTTATTCTTTTGCCAATACCACATTGTTATGATCATTATAGCTTTATAGTAAATTGAAGGCAGGTAGTGTCAGTCCTATAACTTTGATCTTGTCTTACAATATTGTATTGCCTCTCCCTGTTCTGCTTCCTCTGCACAAACTTTAGAATTAATTAGTTGATATCTACAAACTAAATTGCTGGAATTTTTATTGAAATTACATGGAATCTGTAGACCAAGTTGGGAAGAACTGACACCTTGACAATATTGTGTCTTCCTATCCATTAACATGGAATACCTTTTTCTTTATTTAGTCCTGCTCTGATTTCTTTCATCAGAGATTTGCAGTTTTCCTCATAAAGATGTTGTATATATTTTGTTAGATTTATGCCTAAGTATTTCGTTTTTGGATTTCAACAAGAGTGAATGCTAATTTTTTTTTGCTAATGTGTTTTTAATTTAAAATTCCACTTATTCATTGTTGGGATATAGGGAAGCAATTGATGCTCATATATTAATGTTGCATCCTGCAAAGATATAATTTGCTGTAATCTCTTATTAGTTCCAGGCATATTTTTGTCAGTTCTTTTGGATTTGACATGATCTACACAGATGATCATGTCATGTGCAAGCAAGACAATATTATTTCTTCTTTGTAAATCTGTATATTTAAAAAATTCCTTTTCTTGTCTTATTGCATTAGGTAGGACTTCCAGAACAATATTGAAAAACAGTGGCAAGAGGGGACATCTTGATCTTAGCAGGAAAGCTGTACTTGTTAACCATTAAGTGTGATGTTAACTATACAGCTTTTGTAGGTTTTCCTTATTAAGATGAAGAAGCTTCCCTTATTCCCTAGTTTTCTGAAAGTTTCTATCATAAATGAATGTTGAATTTTTCCATATGTTTTTTCTGATAATGATATGGTGATTTTTTTGATAAGGTGATTTTTATGGAAGATAATAGTGTGTCTTTATAGGTTCATCAGTTGTACCAAATGCACCATCTTTAACTTCATATGATGGATTACATTAGTTGATCAAATATTAGCCAAATTTTACATAACTTGAATAAATTTCATTTGGTCATGACATCTTTTTTTTTTCAAATTGTTGGATTTAGTTGGTTAAAATTTTATAGAAGATTTTTGCATTTATGTTTATGAGAAATATCAGCCACAATTTTCTTTCCCTGTAATATCTTTGTCTGGACTCAGAATGATTTAGGAAATATTCAGCAAATAAGATACTCTCTGCTATGCTTTTGAATCCTGAATGAATGACCCAATGATTAGACTATTCAATTGACCATGCTTCATTCTTCCCTGGCCCTCAGAACCACTTCAGCCCATGTTCTATCAGGCTCCTGTTGATCTGTAAGTCTCTGAGAGCCTTGAATAATGGTCCAACACTGATTTCTATTGTTTCTACCCAGAAAGTTGAAAGGTGCAACTTGAGCTTGCACCTTTCCATCATGCCACACATGCACACATGCACATATGAAAACTATATATCTTTAATACAGCGGGATAAAACAGGATATGTTCTTGCCTACCTAGTCTGGCTCTCACTGTCCTGAGAGATGAAGTGTCAGCACACCTACATCTTATTCTCAGCCCATCAATGGATCAGACACACCAGAGAGGAGCTCTGTCCTCATTTATATACATGTTGATGTATACTTAGACTTTCAATTTGCACTATAAGAAACTATGGTACAATAAGTATCTTGCAATATTGCTTTCCACCCTAAATTAACTGCATGCAAATTGTGCCCCCAATTTGGTCCACAATAATTTTTTTATATTTTTTTAGTTGTTGATGGATTTTTAAAATTTTATTCATTTATTATTTTTATATGTGGTGCTGAGGCTCAAACCCAGTGCCTCACGCATGCCAGGCAAGCACCCTACCACTGAGCTGCAGCCCCAGCCCCACAATAAATTTTTATAAATGCATTTATTATGGGCCAAACAGTATCTATACTTTCTCTTTGGCATAAAAAGACTACTTCTACTAGCTCTAGGCAAGTGACCTCTTTGGGTACCCTACTGGATGATACCAATTGCTTTGCTCTCCTCTGTAGAAAGGAGTGGACCACATCACACAGAAGATTCAAACTGCAAGATTCCTTCTGGCTTAAAAATAAAAATTCTGCATTTTGTCTGGAAGTTATGCACATCTGTCAGATTTTCCTAGACTGCTGTGTCCTGTCCCAGTTGTGAAGCCTTTGTAGAACTGTGGTAGAGAAGTAGCGCAGTATGTGACATTTGTCAAGACTCCCTATGTGTGACATTACTGCAGGAGCTTCATGACACTCCAAGCTGCTTCTGATCCTCATGTCGACCCTACAAGGAAGATCCAGTTATAAATCCCAATTTACATATTTAAGAAACTGAGGAAAGAGAAATTAAACTTTTCCCAAGTTTACCTGGATAGTAAGTTAGTGGAACTGTAAGCTGAACATGAAACTGTCTTCTCCACAGGCCTCAGGAACAAGTACATATAAAACAGATACGTTTAGTTTACCATTTTAGAAATTATGCTGATTTTCTGTCTTTCTGATACCCAGTATTGCCATTTTTGAAAAAAATTGAACTGTAATGGTTGTTATAAAATAAAACAATTTTGTTATTTAAAAAAAAGAACAGAGGAAAATCACAAGTAACTGTTAATGTGAAAAAAAGGGAAAAGAAATATGTCATGGTAATCCTATTAATCCAAATCATCCGTAATATTTTGATAAAATTCTCTTTTGTATGTATAGTATATATACTAATATTCGTTCTACAGGACTGAGACACATTCTAAACATAGTTTTATACCTTTTATTACGTAAAACTTTGTTATAAACATTTTACTATAATGTTAAATAATGCTCAAAGCTTGATTTGTAATGGCTACACAATATCCCCTGGGTTTAAATGTGTTATCATTATTTAATCACTGACCTTCCATGGGCTTAAGGTTCATAGAGATTCTTGTAGAAATAGCTGTAGTGAGGAATAGCTTTGTGCCTTCAATCTGAGATGTCTGGGACTTTTTTTTTTTTTTTTTTTTTTGGTACTGGGGGATTGAACTCAGGGGCACTCGACCACTGAGCCACATCCCCAGCCCCATTTTGTGTTTTATGTAGAGACAGGGTCTCACTGAGTTGCTTATCGCCTCGCTGTTGCTGAGGCTGGCTTTGAACTCGTGATTCTCCTGTCTCAGCCTCCCAAAGTGCAGGGATTACAGGCGTGTGCCACCCCGCCTGGCTTGTCTCTTACTTTTATCAATTGAGAAAATCATGAGTACCTGGTGGTCGTGCCAGTCTATGCGATGCCAGCAACAAGTTTTGGAATGGGGAGATGGACCTTGTCAGGCCCTTTCCCTTCCCTCTCCGACGGAAGTAGAAGCCAAGAGAAAAATGAATTGGGCCAACTAGATGTTCACATGTCAAGCCTGCACGTGGCCTCCAGGGCACTTTCATCACTAAACTTCTCCAACTGAATTGGATAGTTGAACGGAAGTTCGAGCTGTACAGATCATGTGTGGATTCAAAGGAATGCATCAGGAGTGCATCCGGTTTGCAAGAGGAGCATTGTAGTTTTGGATTTCCTCTATTCTTCTACTATATCTCACAATGAATTTCAGAGAACTTTACCATCATCATTATCATCATCCCACCATGTACTTTCATGTACTTAATCTCATATGCCCTACTTTTATTTTTTTATTATTAATTATATTTATTTGGTACTGGGGATTGAACCCAGCGGTGCTTAACCACTGAGCCACATCCCCAGCCCTTTCTTTTGTATTTCATTTAGAGACAGGGTCTCACTGAGTTGCTTAGGGTCTCCCTAAGTTGCTGAGGCTGGCTTTGAACTCAAGATTTTCCTGTCTTTGTCTCCCAAGCCACTGGGATTATAGGCATGTGCCACCTTGCCCAGATCACATATCTTATTGTTAAATAGAGATACATCTAAATTGTTTTGAAATAATTTGATCCATTAGTTCAAGCTCCTAAGAAATGCTTTTTAACATTGATTTAAAAAAAAAAACCCATTATTATTATTTGAGTCTTGGGAACTCGAAGACCCAAAGTTCTTCTTGTGATTTAAAAACTGCATTCATTCTCAGACCCATCCTCTGATCCACATTGATCAGAACATTCACTGGAGGCTGGTTCACTGATACTGCATCACAGATTATTTCCTCTCATAACAGTCTCTACAAAGAAACGTGGAGAACGGCCTCTCTAGCTTCATTAGCCATTTATCTGTATTGACGCATTTGTCATAGAAGCTCCTTAATACCTAATACTTCCTAAACTTAATACTTCCTAAAGTGTATTTCTGAGATAAGCTTTTCAATTGAGAATCCAAAGATGTGGTGTGGTATAGTTAGCGGTAAGTGCATGCCTAGGGCCCCGGGGACAGACTGCCTTGGTCCATGCAGCAGCTCTGCCTCTGTCAAGCCTCAGTGTCTCCATCTTCAAAATGGGAATAGTTGTATTGACCACATATCATTGCTATGAGGACTAAAGGACGTAACAAGTGTACACATGATGCTTAGCAAAGTGACTGGCCCTTTGTATGTGCTAAGTAAGCATTATCTATTATTATCATTAATGCTTTATTATTACTAGAAATTGGTTTGAAGAATTCTGAGTTGCAACCTGCTCACTTGTTTGTACATTGTGAGAACCTGAATACGTGTTTTGAATCTCTAGAAGCGTTTCCAAAGCTTATTTGACAAGGAAACTCCTCCTTCAAGGAGCATTTCCAGACACTAATGTTCCAGAAAACCTTTCTGAAAAATAGTCCCAAATGAAAGCAATCTGATGTAGGTCAATATTCTCTTTGCTTCTGTATCCATGGTACTAAGATTTTAGCTTAATAATCTAAGACTACTATTAAAGTGCCCTTACGATTATTCAACCAGTTCAGTGCTAGTTTTGACTGCAGCTCACACATTTGGGTAAGAACTTGATGATGTAGAGAAGATAATTTGTCCACAAACAGACCCATACAGGTGCCCATGTGCACATCCAAGCATGAGCAATGGTGTGGGTGGGTCCAACTGGATGGGGCTAGAGTCAGTAAGAAGAGGCAAAGTTTTCTTAAAATTTTGCTTTAATGTATATCACAGGTCTGAAAGAGGACCTGTGTTGGGTGAGAAATATAAGCCCCTCATAAATATTTTAGGAGGATCACAATCTCCCAATTCTGTCATATGCTGCCTCTGGTGAGTGTGCATGATCCTCCAAACTATCAATTCAATGACTTCTATTTTTGAAAACTTTATTTAAGTATAATTTGCGTATTATAAAATTCACTCATTTTGAGTACACCAGTAAATTTATTGAGTTGCACAACCATCAGGATAATACAGATTTCAAATGCTTTCATCCCCCTGGTGGGATTGCTCAAGAATTCCTACAACCCTTCACCTGGACAACAGCTAGGCTATTTCCTGTCTGTATGACTGCCTTTTTTTGGACATTTCACACAGATAGAATCATACAATGGTGGCCTTTTGTGTCTGGCTTCTTTCAATGAACACATTTTTGAGGTTCATCCATGTTGTAGCAGGTATCAATAGTTTGTTTCTTTTTCCTCTAATAGTACTATATCATGTATATATACCTGTTGCTTATCCACCCATCAGTTAATGGACATTTGGGATATTTCCTATCCATTCATCACTTGGGTTAGCATGAATAACCCTGCTTTGAACATTTGTAGGCAAATCTTTGTGTGTATGTATGTTTTCAATTCCTTTGGGTAGGTACCTAACAGTGGAATTTGGGGGCCTTAGTTCCTATTTTACTTTTGTGCATATATGATAAACAAAGGAATCCAATCAAAATGTTTCCATTTCTGTCTTACCTACCAAATGCAAAGAAATGTTGAGGACAAAAAAAGAGACATAATTATGCATTTAAGAGTGGTGATTCTTTGGGATATTTATGTTGCTATATGTTATTTGTTGTAAATTCCTTACCCCAAAAGTGACTGTTCAAAGCTGGCTTATGTAGGAAACTATAACAGATACAGCGACTGCCACTGAACATCCACCCCAATCCTCTTCTTGTTCCTTCAGGTGCCACATGAGCTGGTAAACCAAAACTTTTATTTACCAGACTTCCTTAGAGCTGGATTTCAGGTTGTGCATTGGGTTCTTCTGCTTAGGTCCTGAGGCTTGGAGAGTGGAAGTGTAGAGGGCCTTATTCCAGTTGCTTGCTCCTGAGTAGCACAGGCCATGTTGCATTTTTTTTTGCAGCAGCAGCAGCAGTGTCCTCATGTCTAGGCTTCGGTTTCATGAATACTGAAGTGCTCTGCTATAGGAACAGTGGTTTTCTAATCCTTAAGTCATAGTTATGGTGCTGTGTTCTTGTCAGCAGCTTTACTCTTCAGGAATGTGGAGGTTGTCCTTCCAGATGGGTGTTTGGGGATGTTCTTCAAGGAGTCATTCCGAGAAACTTAGTCTAGAACCAGACCTCCTAATCATGTGTAAAGGCAAATTCCTATCCATTCGCCAAGATCCAGGTTATGGCAGAGGCTGCAGAATGGATAAACCAACTGCAGTTCCCAGCCCCAAATCCATTTCAACTCTACCGTGAAGGAGAGAGGGTCCCTTTGCCACTACGGTTGACCATGTACTCAGTTCCAGCCAGTAAGGCAAGGGGGCTACTTGGGGCTACTCAGAGGTTTGGGGAAAGATTTTGTTCTCTAATAAAAGAGACAGGCCCAAGAAGACAGCTGATGGTATTGCCCTTCCCCTTTCTTCCTGTCTTAGCTCTTTAAGTCATCTTGTGTCATGAGGAGAAAAATACAAAGGAAGGCAGAACAACCAGTTAGTAAGAGCCTGGCCTCATGATGACCACCAGGAGAGCCTAAGCCAGAGTCGGTAATCACTCACCTCTGAGTTTCCTGTTACAGATATGTGTGTGCATATATAGTTGTGATAGCAGAAGTCAAATATAGATACTGTACACCAACATATACACCTTGTATGTATATATGTGTATATATATACATGTTTGTTATATATGATTATATATATGTACATATATGTGTGTGTGTATGTATATATAAACATATATATATAAATTAGACTTCTATTTGTGTTTGTTTAAGCTAGGAATTAGAAAATTATATTACCTGCTTTTTCTATTATAGATAGAGCATTTTTTAAGTATATTAAAATTTATTTATTATTTATTTATTCATTTTTATTTGTTCTTTATAGATATACATGACAGTTGAGTATACAATATAACTTGTTCCAATTAGGACCTCATTATTGTGGTTGTATATGATGTGCAGTTACTTTGGTAACTATTCGAGGCTGGCCTATGAAGGAAACTATAACAGATACAGTGACTGCCACTGAACATCCACCCCAATCCTCTTCTTGTGCCATCAGGTGCCACATGAGCTGGTAAGCCAGAACTTCTATTTCCCGGACTTCCACTTAGCATAATACTCTCCAGTTCCATTCATTTACCACCAAATGGCTGAGTAATATTCCATTGTGTATATATACTATAGTTCCTTTATCCATTCATCTGTTGTAGGGCACCTAGGTTGGCTCCATAGCTTGACTATTGTGAATTGAGCTGCTATAAACTTTGAAGTGGCCGTGTCACCATAATATGCTGATTTTAAGTCCTTTGGATATAAAGCAAGGAGTGGGATTACCGGGTCAAATGGTGGTTCTGTTCCAAATGTTCTAAGGAATCTCCATACTGCTTTCCAGAGTGGTTGTACCAATTTGCAGTCCCACCACCCATGTATAAGTGAACATTTTCCCTCACATCCTCGACAACATTTATGGTTACTTGTATTCCTGATAATTGTTATTCTGACTGGGGTGAGATGGAACTTCTGTGTGGTTTCAATATGCATTTCTCTAATTGCTAGAGATGCTGAACATTTTTTCATATGTTAGTTCACCATTCATATTTCTTCTTCTGTGAAGTGTCTGTTCAGTTCCTTTGCCCATTTATTGATTGGGTTATTTGGGTATTAAGTTTTTTTGAATTCTTCATATATCCTGGAAATTAATGCAGAACATTTTTAATTGAAACATGACTGAATGGTTACCTCTTCTGGGATTTTATCTTCATTTCTTCCCATTATTAATGTACTTTATGTATTCACATATTATTTTATCATACTTAACCCACAGAGCTAGATTGACTCTTTCTCACTTTTCTATTAAGCTTTGAGCTTCAAAGGGCAGGACTCTGTCTTGTTTCTCCTAAATATTTAGTACCATCCCAGGCCAATATTCAATAATCAGAAGATAATTGCTGAGTGAGGGAAGGCACAGCTTCCCCTCTGAAGCAGAAAGTGACTGCTGCTGCTTCCCCAACAGCCACGTCGTTCCTGGCCTTCAGTTTTCCCTTCACTCTGCTCTCCCTATGGCCATGTGCTTTGTCCTTTTGGTCCTCAAAGCACCACTACCATGGGCTGTTAGGAACAGCCACTTGTATAAAACTTTGAGGGTGATAGATGAACATTTTAACATAAATCAGAGAAGGAGACAACTGAAAATGAAGTTCAATATTAGTCCCCTCTGTCTGATGTTCTTTAGTGGCCTTTATCAGGGGTGGCTCACAATGGTCATCTCTTTCCTCAGGCTCTGGCTGGAAGCCATATCATACTCATTCTTTTTTTTTTTTTTTAAATATTTATTTATTTATTTTTTAGTTGTAGGTGGACAGAATATCTTTATTTTATTTTTATGTGGTGCTGAGGATTGAACCCAGTGTCTCACGCGTGCTAGGCGAGCACGCTACCACTGCACCATAACCCCAGCCCCTCATACTCATTCTTTATTTCTGAGGATGCTTTACTTGAGTTCAACTATGTGTCTGATTATCTATCTCTCTCTCTTTCCCCTTTTCTTCCCCCAGAGACATCTTCTTCTCCCCCATTCCAAAGTCTGCTATCTCTATTTCCCTACCTCATTACATAAATATGTTAACCAATTTAACTCTCAACATCTTTCCAAATTAGGTCCTGGACTTACTATTAAATATCAATGATATCTTGCTGAACAAAAGTGCATCTATTCCTAATGACACCTGGCAGAAGTTTTGAAATTCATTTTTCTTGCTCAGCTGTAGGATCGATTTCTTCGACAGGGTTTATTGCACCCTATAATCTATAGACCAGGGGTGGAATGGAGGTAGAGTGGTTCTTATTCTTGCTAAAGATAGAAAAAAAATGAGATCATTTATCTTAGGAAAGAGAAAGGTAAAGAACAATTTAATAGTCTTCAAATAAAATTTTTATTAGTATCCTGAGAGAAGAGAGTGGTGACTTTGATAATCCCGAATTTATGAACAACTATGAAATGCATATGTTTGCACGCTTGATAGCTAATTTTATAATGAGTTTGTATTCTCCTGCTTTTTGAGAATAGACTAGCAGGGTCAGAAAAGGGAATGGTCTATAGAGTAGCAGAGGAAACTAATCTAGGATTTTTTCTAAAATGCCACAATGTGGACGATTAAAAGCCAGCTGTCCATATAGAGATAGTATGTATCCATTCTTCAACCCCCGGAAGACAGATGCAGGATGAGGGAGGAAGAACAGAGAAGGGCACAAGCAGAAGGGATAAGAGAGCTGTCCTATTGTGGCACTAATTTTCTGCAATCTCTGCTGAGGGATTTCATGTCTCTTTAAACAAGGAGATCCCATCACAGTCTTCCTCTGCCAACTTGTGATGATCTCAGTTCACTCAGTTGAAACTATGGATCCTGAAGCTGCCAGTACAATCTGGACATACAGAGCTTACTTCAGCCAAGGACAATGTTCCTTGGAATAGTTTCCACTGAGTTTCTGAGAACTAAACAGAGACCTAGTTACCATGTGCTGGATCTTTCCTCTCAGCACCTCCCACACGTTGTTTTCCCAAGGATGGCATAGAATGAACACACAACCAGAATAAGAAGAAAAGGAAGTCTGTCTTAGTTGTTTGCTGTTACTATAATAAAAGGCCTGACACCGGGTGATTTATACGTAGGAGAGGTTGGTTTAACTCATGGTTCTAGAGGTTGGGAAGGCCAACAGCATAGCACCTGCTCAGTATCTGGTAAGGGCTTATTCCTACATCATAACATGGCAAAGGGCATCACATGGTGAGACAGAGTAAGCTGCCAGCTCAAGTCTCTCTTCCTCTTATAAAGCTACTAATGCCATCATGGGAGCCTGGTCTCATTGCTTCATCTAATTCTAATTACCTCCTAAAGACCCCACCTCCATACACCAGTAATTTACAACTTTGAGGATTAAGTTTGCAACACATGTTTTCCAGGAACATAACCAAACCACAGCAGATCATTCTGCTACCTGTAACCGTAGCAGGTATAGCCGTGATTGAAAATTCAAGTTGCAGGGCCATTCAGGACCTTGTTGCTTATAATATGCTTGCAACCTCTACCCTCTATGTCTGTCAAAGAAGGAAAACGCAGGCTAAATAGTGAACTAATCTAGGATGGAGACAAAGCTTAGCTCAGCATGGGCATGAATTCTACTCCAGGTGTTCTTGATTCTGGAAAAATTAAGGAGAAAAATTTGGATGGAGAGAGGCAAAGGGGTGGGCTAGGCAGGGGGAGGAAAGGGAGTGTAGGAACTGCATAACCCACTGTGATAATGGCTATTGCCAGGGTCCTAGCTTTGGTGAGAGGGGGTGAGCCTCTCAGTGGTATTACTGATATTATTAAAAACAACCAACTTAACCAGGTGCAGTGGTGCGAGCCTGTAATCCCAGCACTTAGGGAGGCTGAGACAGGAGAATCGCGAGTTCAAAGCCAGCCTCAGCAATGGCGAGGCGCTAAGCAACTCAGTGAGACCCTGTCTCTACATAAAACACAAAATAGGGCTGGGGATGTGGCTCAGTGGTCGAGTGCCCCTGAGTTCAATCTCCAGTACCAACAAAACAAAACAAAAAAACCAAATTAACAAAAGCAGGGGCATGACCTAATAATGGGAGCTGTCAAGGGTTATGATCAATCTAGTGCCAAGTTCCTGAGCACGAAAAGGAAAGAAATAGAAAGAGACTTATTTTCCTCCATTCCGTCAAGGAATTTCTGACATAATTTCCAACTCCAAAATATTGAAAGGAAGCCAGGTACGGTAGCTCACACCTATAATCTCAGTGGCTTGGGAGGCTAAGGCAGGAGAATCATGAGTTCAAAGCCAGCCTCAGCAACAGCTAGGCACTAAGAAACTCAGTGAGACTGCATCAGTAAATTAAAAAACAAAAACAAGCGGGGCGCGGTGGCTCAAGCCTGTAATCCCAGCAGTTAGGGAGGCTGAGACAGGAGAATCACGAGTTCAAAGCCAGCCTCAGCAACGGCGAGGTGCTAAGCAACTCAGTGAGACCCTGTCTCTACATAAAACACAAAATAGGGCTGGGGATGTGGCTCAGTGGTTGAGTACCCCTGAGTTCAACCCCCAGTACCAAAACAAAAACAAAAACAAAAACAAAACAAAACAGGACTGGGGATGTGGCTCAGTGGTTGAGTGCCCCTGAGTTCAATCCATAGTAATCCCCCCAAAATATCGAAAGGAGTGGTCTGGTACCGTGGTGCCTGCCTGTCATCCCAGCAACTCAGGAGGCTGAGGCAGGAGGATCACCAGTTCAAAGTCAGCCTCAGCAACAGTGAGGTGCTAAGCAACTCAGTGAGACACTCTCTAAATAAAATACAAAATAGGGCTGGGGATGTGGCTGAGTGGTTAAACACCCCTGGGTTCTATCCCTGGTACCCCCCAAAAAAGAAAAGGATAAAATAAATACATATTATATATATATGAATTTAGGAGAGAAGGAAGCTCCATTGACTGCAAGGTGGACTTCACGATGAGTCTATGAATATGTCCATAATACGACCACACTCGATACTCTCAAGAGTCCAGGGGTTAGGTATGATGCTCACTTCACAGATTGGGGGATAGAAGCTTAGAGATTTGATGGTGTGCTCCTGACTGCATGGTTAGTAAATGGTGTCATAGGGTCTGGAACCTGGGTCTGACTCCTGAAATCTGAGCTCACCCTCTGTTCTACCTGACAGGTCTGTGGACCCATGGAGAACAATCGCTCCTCTCCCAGGGGGCCCAATTTGCTGCCAGGTTCTTGGAAAGTATTTTCGCTGTGGCTGTCCTTTGACAATGATCCTTTATGCTAGAGCAAAGCAGTCATCATCATCTTCATCATCATCCCCCTGTCTCCACCTTGTGGACAGACCCAACACACCCAGCTTCTCAGAAATCGTTGTTTTGATTAGTAACACTGATTTTCCCAGGAACCAAGTTTTGTATGTTTCCAATATAAAATAATATTGAAACCATACCACAGCATCAACCGTTCACCAACACATCAAAACAAGAACAAAAATAGCAGCAACACCTCACAAGAGCACTGGATACTCTCAGAACTTGCTAGAAGAAAATATGGCAATGAAATAGGCCAAACCTCTAGCACAGAGTCATTGACCCGTGTATACAGGCCTCAAGACAATGTCCTTTGAAATAGCCAGAACTTAGTGGGTTTTGAAATCAATTTAGTGGGTCTTAGTATTAAAAAATAAAAAAGAATAGACTAGAAAATAAAATTAATCTACAATATAAGGATATTTGTCTTAGTCCTCTTTCTGCTGCTAATAGCACAACACTACACACTGAGTAAGTCATAAAGGAAAGAGGTTAAGTTGGCTCATGGTTCTGGCTCAAGGTCAAGGGGCTGCATCTTGTGGTGGCCTTTTGCTTGCTGTGGTCTGAGGCCATGAAGGGCATCACATGGCCAGAGACAGGGAGTGCACCTGGGTATTCTGGTTTCGCTCTCTTCTTATAAAGCCACCAGTATTCAATCATGGGTTACCTCATAACCTTATCTAATCCTAATTTCCTCTCACCTCTAAATGGGATTAAGTTTCTATCTTCTGAACTTCACAATGGAGAATGAAATTTCAACATGAGTTTCCAAGAGAATAAACCACAATCAAAATATAGTAATATTTTTTATAAATCTTTGTCACAGACATATATAGGTGTTTAGGGGTGTGTGTGTGCGTGTGTGCATGCGCGCATGCATGAATGTGCATATCGTGTGCTCTGGATTGTGTGCTTTTTACTGCTCAAAGCATTAATGAACACCTCTGGGATAACCTTGGGCATCCATAGGTTCCACAAACTCCCTCACATACAGGGTTTAAATCCATAACCTGTGCTTTGCAGGGATAGACTTGGATGCTGAAGCAAATCATAAATGCATGACACTAAAACAGATGGCATCTGGGTATAATTTGGAAGATAAATAGTCAGCTGGAGTGTTGGGCTGGACAGAGCCATTCAGACCAAATCATTGCATGAGTGGCTAGAGGAGTAGGGAATGAAAGGCCCTTAGAAATACTGTGGTCTAACTGCTACCTCACTGACTTTAGATACATTGGAAAGAATTTCTCATTTTATTATGGGAAAGAATTTCTCTGACTTATTATGGACGGTAATTATTTGTTACTCCTTTAGGAGTAATTCAAGATGTGTGTGCTTAATTATCTGCAAAATTCGAATAAATAGCAACAGCAGCCACGACCCCAATGGTTATTGTCTACTGGGTGCCAGGTGCCTGAGAGGTGCTCCATCTACATTATCTTTAATCCTCTCAGAGACCTTGCAAGGTTGCTCTTGTGCAAGTTTTGTATCTAAAAGGACAGCAACTATTGCTTTTGAGGTGTTAATGGGAAAGACAAGCTGGTTGCCCATAAGATGTTATTAACCTGGTGACTCTAGTACTGACCTCAGCTCTGCAGGCTCAGACACCCACGAATGTCAGCAAGCTGAGTTGGTCTCTCAGATACAGGTCATGCCACCCAAGCTCACAGTGAAGGTGTGGGCAACCAGGATGTTTCCTGATTAACTTATTATGGGAGTAACTGAGATACAGTCTGGATCACTGGAGCCAGGAATCCGGAAACTCAAAACCCAAACAGGAGTTTGCCTGGTGAACATAGAATTAGAAAAGGAAATGGGAAGTGACTACCAAGGGTTTAACGTCACCAGAAAGAATGGCCTGCAGCAGCATCTTTTGGAGGTGAGGTCAGTCCTCACCCTTCACTCGAGTAGGTTCCCAGTAAGAACAGACCTAGGGAACCGTTTAGAGATCAAAGCAGTCGACTGTGGTAAGCCCCAGTGCTCAGAGCTGGAGACCTCAACTTGGGCTTGGTGCCAAAGCCATAACTTTAGATATGCAAACGGAAGATAGGGCAGGGCCAACCTGATTGGTCCACCCTGATGCATTTCCACATAAGGGCAAGTGTGGCCCATGGCTTGGAATACTGGATGTCCTCTACCAAGGTGACTTCCTTCCCCAAAGCTGTTCTTGGATGTACCTTTTCAACCTGCCCTAGAGCCCAGGAAGGCAGGGGTAGAATTCGTTCATGCCCTAGTACGGTACCTAGTAAGCTCTCAAAACCCGTATGGAATGCAAAATTTGCTTTCTCTCCTTTCTCTTCTCCCATGGCATCCAATCCTACCTTAAATGGACTATTATTCCTCTAGCTGTGTTATTATCCTCAATCAGATTACTATGTTCAACAGGATAACTTTGCATGTTTCTGCTGCATACAATATATAGGGATTGTGTTGTTTAGCTCTTGAAGAACAAACTCATTTTCCTTCCAGAGAAGTTCTTTAGCGGGGCTTTTCCCCATAGCTGACAAAATCTTACCATCTCATTCCCATTCTGTGGTCATCTAAGAGCAAAGCCAAAGTTAAGATCCAAGGTCACAGGGAAAAGTGTTGCTGGAGGTGCTGTTTGAACAAGGGCAGAAAGATGTCTGTGTATCACAGAGCTTTCCAGAGACCCAAGTCTTTCCAGCACTTTGCATTTATTTCCACCTCCCACAGAGGTTATCTTGTTTCCCATTTACATATGGTAAAGGACACCTTCTGAAAATTGCCATTTGGGGCCAGGAATTTAATCTCACCCCTGGGCTAATGCTTTTATTTGAGTAGCTCCTTAACCTAAATAAGTGAGCGATATTCTCTACCTCCATCAGTTTTATACTTGCCTTGAGAAGAGGCCGTGGTGGGGTGGCTGCAGAGGGAGTCAGCAGGGACCTAGGGAAGTTAGATGCTGCTGCTGAAAAAAAAAAACAACTCCGACACCCAGTTCCTGAGCTGAGCTGAGCTGCAGCCGTGGGCCATTAGCTCTGGTTGCCAAGGAGCCTACCAGGGCAAAGGTGATCTCTCTTGGCCTCCTTCTTCCATTTCCTGTTCTTCCACTTTGCCGCTCACAACTAACCTGGGCTTCCCCCTTCCTTCTCTTTTCTCTTTTCATGTTCTTGGCCAAATGTCAGGGTAACTTTGAAAGCCCTTCCTTTCTCTCCTCACTCTCCACCCACATCCCCTTGGCTGCTCAGATGCATAAAGTTCGCCATCCAGCTGAGACAGTGCAACTTTTATAGTTAAGAATGTAGGCCATGAAGCCAGACTGCTTGGGGCTGAATTTCAGTTGCTCGGGAGAGTCAGTTAACCACTTAGGGGGCCTCAGTTTCCACATCTGACAAATGGGGGTGAGACTCAGTACTTAGCCATAGAGGATTAATACAAGGATCAATGGACGAATATATGTAAAGTGCTTGGAAATGCCAGTCTACATTCAGAAGAGCATTTGTTCCCTGGGGAAAAGAAAACAGGTCACGGGCAGTGAGGTTGAGCAAAAAAGCACATAGGACCCCTAGAACATAGGTCATATTCTATACCTGGTTCCTACGATGGAGGGTGAGGGCTTTGGCTGCATCCAGGTTTCTTGGCCTAGAATATCCACGTATTCTGGGAGAGGTCTCCATCTATTCTGTGTGTGTGTGTACGTGTGTGTGTGTGTGTGTGTGTGTGTGTGTGTGTGTGTGTGTGTGTATGTCAGCTGAACTTGGTCCAGAAATATTTTCTCAAGTACTATTTTCTTTTTGCAGAGAGAAAAGCCTGGTCTATTTTGCAAAGAGATATCTCTGGCTAGTTTTTAAATAGGGTTAATATTAATGACCATTTGCTTAGGCTTATGTGACGGGCAAGTCAAATAAATGCCCCTGCATGATACAATCCCAGCCCCAAGGTATAGGGAGAAAAATGCCAGGCTAGCACAAGGAAGAAAAATGCAATCATCACCAGCCCCAGCAAGAACCCCCTCCTCGCGTCCACTCTTTAATCACAGAGCTGTATTTATGTACACATTTAGGTAATTACATGTTTATACACCGTGTCTCCCCTCAATCATAAGCTAATGTCTGGTCCATATTATGTACTTTCCATGCTCAAAACAGTCCTATGCTTACCTGTGGGTGTAAAGTACACTCTGCTGACAAACTGAGGTTGTTTATGCAAATCAATATAAATATACCATGTATTAGACTAGTTTTAAAAACAGTGTCAAATCTGCAAGTTCTAAAGAACAAAAATTAAAGGCAAGAATTAAAGAAAAGGAAAGTGGTTTGCATTTTTCTAATCACATTTTCAGCTCTCTTTCCCATATGCCCATGGAAAGGATATATATACACACACGTGTGTGTGTGTGTGTCTCATATATATAAGGATATATATGTAAGATATATATGTGTGTGTGTGTGTGTGTATGTGTGTGTATGTATATATATGAGTCTGGACCTAAGGTATGATAAATTATCAAGTCAGCAACACAAGGAGAAAATGGAATCTACCCAAAATTATCTTAGAAATTTGCATTTATGTCTTGAGCTCCATTCTTAGAATCACAGACACTAAGGTTTAGCTTCTTTTGCTTCTATTTACATTCTCTCTGGGCCTCTCTCTCTTTGGAGCACTGGAAGCTTGACTCTAGTTCAAAAGGTACATGCAACTGAATGAAAAAAAGTTTTTTCCTTTTATGTGTAGGGACATTTATGAAAACTAAATGCTTTTAAGATTCAACTTCACAGTGTATAGATATGCTTGGCCTATGGCAACCTAAACACTTGTGTTTTTATTATTTCATGCAATTCTTACTACAAACCTGGAAAACTTGGTTTCCATTTACGGATCAGGAAACTAAGAAGTGATTGGCATACAGCTGGCAGGTGGCAGAGCCCCGGGCTGGGAGAGAGGAAGCAAAGTGCTGACGATGTTGGTCCATTAACATTCCCTCCCGAGCTGATCACAATCAGGAAAGTGAAGGAGGCTCTGAAACTATGGACCGATAACATTCCTTTTATAGGACTAGAAGGGACCTTAATGAAGTCCCTCTATTTATAGAGGGGGAAACTAAAGCCCAGAGATGTCAGAAGATTTGCTGTAGGTCAGACCTTATTGATGGCACAACTGAGCAGGTTTGGTCTTGACTCAGCCTATTCTCTAGCCTACCTTTTTTTAAAAATATTTTTTTACTTGTAGATGGACACAATATCTTTATTTGATTTATTTTTAGGTGGTGCTGAGGATCGAACCAGTGCCTTATGCATGCGAGGCAAGTGCTCTACCACTGAGCACAATCTCAGCCCTCACCTACTTTCTTCAGCCCCAAGGAGGGGCTAGATCTCAGAATGCGATGGGAAAAGTTCTCTCCTGAAGAATAGTAAACTGTAATGCTGAGAAAAAAATATATTATAAAGATAAAATTATTATTTGAAAAAAGTTTGATTTTCTTTGTCAGTTAAGAACTTTAAAAGAAAACCCATTTTAACTCAATTGGCGAAAAGAGTATGTGTATATGTATATACACATGCACATATAGAGTGTGCTAGTCTATATTAAAAATGTTTATATATACATTTGAATGAGAATAATCATTGTTTTGAGGAATGGAGGTCTTGCTTTGTGACGGACAGCACTCATAAGGTTGGAATTAAAACTGTTAAGTCTTTCAAGAAAGCAGTTGAGTATTATTGTGTATCCAGAGCCTTCAAAATGTTCAAGGCTCTTGATCTAGCAATCCAAATTCTAGGAAAATGTTCCATCATAATCAGGTGTGAGGCTCAAGGATATTATGTAACAGCATTATTTAAAAAATGAAAATTTTAAAATTTCATATGACCCAAGTAGAATGATCTAATAAATGAATGTAGTTCAAATGACACGATATTGTGCAGCTGTTAAAGAGAGAGCTTGGAATAGTATTTGATAATTTGGAAAAAGATGTGTGATATAAGTTAAAAGGAAGAGCCGGAACTGCAGAAAATCTGAATTTTAAAATTATTATCTAAAGTGTGTTGAGAAAAAGGTTGGGAAGAAATTAGGTAGGAACTACCATTACTGAATAGTGATTCTTAGAACATACCCTGCTCATAGTAAGGTATACAATTTTGTGAATTTGTTGTAGAATAAGCAAATTGTGAGATTAAGTATAATTTAAATGCTCTTCCCAATAGTGTCTAGAAGTTTTCAAATTTTGTTGGAAACATTCTCAATACAATGAGAACGTATTCTTTTTATTATCATAAAATTTAACTATTACATAAAACTTGCAGTGTATTGACCCTGAGCAAGATAAGAAAACTGGTTTTTGCTTGTTTGCTTAATATCCTTCATTTGTATCATTCTTCAGTGTTCAGAAAACCGGAACGTACACAGCATTGGCTCAGCATACTTTTCAGAGAGACTAGATGGTTCCTTTAATGACCAGTGTGCCCTCCATTCTTGCTCTATGATCCTGGTTGACAGAATTTCTTTATCATGACCCTCTGCTGAAGAGCATGCTCACAGTTAAAATCACTATCAAAAACTCCAGTTTTGCAGAGGGATTTTTGTTCTGTTGCGTGACTTGAGACAGACTCAAGGTTTAGATCATTTCCATGTGAACAGAGACATGTGTTTTCCAGAGGGTCCTGCCTATGGTAGCCTCACTCTGTATAACCCACTTGACCTGCCAGAGAATAGGAATTTCCATCTCATTCTCATTGGTATCATACATTAGCAAAGAAACTTTATGTGTGCAAAATGCTACCATAGGAGCTCTCTGTATGGCTATGGATGGGGTAGCTCACCTCATTTCTGTTTCTTTTTTTGCACCAGAGATTGAACCCAGGGGCACTTAACCACTGAGCCTCCTCCTTAGTCCTTTTTATATTTTATTTTGACACAGGATCTTGCTAAGTTGCTTACAGCCTCACTAAATTGCGGAGGCTGGCTTTGAACTCACCATCCTCCTGCCTCAGCCTCCCCAGCTGCTGGGATTACAGGTGTGCACCATGGCACCTGGCCCCATTTCTTATTTCTGAAAAACAAGCTAAGGTACACAGCTTATGCCTGGCAGGCGGTTGGGCTATATTCATAGAAGGGCAGCTCAATCTCCTTCCATGTTATCGTTTTTTTTGGAAGGTCAAAAACAAGTTGCTGTGCGGGATCCCCAAACAGGCAAATTGGTACAGAAACTATGAAAAAAATATCTCTTTAGAGACTAATATCCCACTTATTTTTCATAATTTAGTAGGGTAGAAATTGCCCCAAAATTATTACCAAATTTTCACTGACTTTCTTGCAAAGGCAAATGGAATACTTTAAATTTTTACTAGCTATGGGGTTATGAGTTGAGAAGTGATTGGGGAACCAAGGGAACCTATGTGCCTATTCTAAGCAGAAAGATTATATTTAAAATAATTTTGACAAATGAGAGCAGAAGAGAGAGAAAGAGGGAGAGAGATTGAAAAATCAGATATATGTCTGAAGTTAAACAAAATATCCTTAGGCCAACACATAAGACAAAATTCTATTTATTTCCTACTCTTAAGGAGTTCATTAGAATTAATTGCATAGTTTATAAATAATTGAGTTATTAGTATTATATTGAACAGTGAGGATATCTGCTTCTGAAGTTTATATAAAACCTATGTATCTCTATCACACTTAGCTAAATTGTATTATATAAATATTAGATACATAAACCAAAGTGTGAGATTACATTTGTTTCATAGAAACATATGTTTAAGAATCAAGGTGAGAACAACATTGTGCCTTACTCAATAATTTAATAGGGAAACTTATGAAAATAAGCCAGGCATCGCCAAGCCACAAATAACAGCTAGAAACATCAGCATTTGTTTCTATGCAGAAATGAGCATCCTTTTGAATCAACAGTACCCCGTAAAGTCAGAGGATGAGACGAAGTATCTCTTACACAGAGACCACATGCCCTGGGTAAGGCCCAGTTTACCTCAGTGATTTGCCAAATCGTGTAATTTCCCACTGTGATCATCAGTCCCAAGGAACTTCTGGACACAAACTCATTTTTTCTAACTTCTAAGTGAAATTATGTTGGGCTTCTTCTAGATGCTAATTGTGAAGGGGGATAAGGAATTGAGCCAATGGTGACTCCAACCCCAAGTCTGCTTGCAGTGAGCTTTCCTTCAAGTCACAAGGGAGGATGGCACTTCTACTCAAGTAACTACAATGCAAGAAGAAAGTGTAAGTGTAATTCATAAACGTTTTAGACAGCTACCTCTAGAGCCCACTGTTGTGAGAGCATGAGGGAGGGAGAGATTACAGTGCAATTGGAATAAGGTATTAAGTCATTGTTATGGCTTGGATCTTAGGTGTCCCCCAAAGGCTATGTGTTAAAGGCTTAATCCCCAGTCTTGGCACTGCTGGGAGAAAGTAGAGCCTTTAGCAGGTGGGGCCTGAGGGAAAGAAGTTAGGTCACTGGAGTTGTGCTCTTGAAGGGAATTCTGGGACCTTTCCTGTCGCTGTTTGCTTCCTAGTGACCATAGAGTAAGCAGGTTTGCTTCACCACATGCACCATGATGGGCTGCCTTATCACAGCCCCCAAAATAATGGAGCCAAGGGATCATGGACTGAAAGCTCCAAAACCTTGAGCCAAAATAAATCTTTCCTCCTTTTAAGTTGATTGATAGGTATTTGGTCATAGTGACAGAAATCTGACTAACACAGTTATCCGAGAGGATCACCAAATTGCCAAGGATTGCATCCTCTAAAGAGCAGATCACAACCACACACCATTGTCTTGAGCAGTGGTTTCTAAACACTTTATTTTACAGACAAATAGTAAATAAAAATTTGAAGTAGCAACTCTCAAGTATGTGTATTTATATTTTGTTATATACATGGGCATGGCTGTATTAATATATCATGTGCATTAGACATATACAAAATAGGTATGTTGAAAGGATGAGCCCAATTGAAATAAGCAACAATGAAAATATTTATGAATCTTTATTTGTGGCATATATTTTTCTTAAACATGTTATTTTAACCAGTGCCATATGATTGACTATACTTCACTATTTTTAAAAGTTGTAGTTTCATATTTGTGATGATAGCAATTCAAAGGTCTGTGTTTTGATCAATTTTATTTTGTCATTGGTTTTAGTGGCCGTCATAGTTGAAAAAGAGATTTTACAGACACAATATAAACTTGCTAGACATACCTAGGTTGAGATTTATGTGTATAATAGTAGGCAGACTTCCATATTTATGGTAGTCTTCCGAATATTTTTACTTTGGTGAGAGCAATATTTTGTTAGTTTGAACTAGGTGCCCCGTCATTGTTCTGAGATGTAGGTGAAAACTTAGTCTGGGCATACAGTCTGCTCTTACCTCATTTGATTTTGTTTGCTTCAGTAAAATCTTTCATCAGAAGGGTTTTCCTTATTTCCTGTAATCTTTGACAGCCATTTGTATATTTTGTGAGGGTTAGTTTACATAAATTAGACACCTTGACCTTGTCCACTTAACGTGGCAGGGATAAGTGACCATATGCTGTGAGGCACTGGGGAAGTGGGGAGGGGCATGCAGAAGCCGTCACCAGCCTCTCCAAGCTGGGAAGCCTCTACTCCCCGGGGAAATGTCCCCTACAGTGAGGCCTGACCCTAACCTCTTTACCTAGAGTTGGCACCACTGTTGATCCATATATTGTCTATTTGTAGTGTGTATTTCCCTTGTTCTTCAGATAAAATTTTAAATGTTCTAATATATTCTTCTTGCACCCCAATGGAGGTATGGAGAGGTCTGTGAGGTGCACACTCACGCCTCACTCTGGAGCAGACAGTCCATTGTTCCTCCACAAGAGGGACAGTAGACAGGAGGTGACAGACACCCCAATAAAGCCCCCAAATGGCCCTTTCCCCTGTCAAATAAAGTCCCAGCTATCTACAAAGCCAGATAACCATGATGCTGCAGTCAGCTACACCACATTTTTTTTTCTTTTGAGGCCTTTTTGACAAAATAATCAGATTTACTTTGCCCTATTCCCCCAGTCTCTAAGTCCTCTTAAACCTGTGTTGGTAGATTCATGAGATTGACAGATTAGAGCTCCCCCACCATATCCACAGTGTAACACAGTACACGAGGCTCCTATTTGTTAATCATCCGCATTAGGAACTTGATAAACAGTTTTAATACTATATGCCAAATATCTGTGTTTGTAGAGATGTCAAAACAGATGGTCCATGTTGTTCTTTTCTTACTTCTCAGACTCCAAATGAAACACTGCCCTCTCTAGGATTTCAGTTACTCCAGGGACAGCCCTGTGGCTCAGTCTGTGGGGTTCGCTAATGCACAGAGTCTGTTTCTACTCCTTCAAAGGCCAAAAGCCTCTGCCTTTTGCTATTTAATGTGTTTCTTTGACCAGATCCTGGACCCCAGCTGTGTCCAGCAACTCTCCACTCCATCAGGCAGTGTCTCACATCCTTGAATTTTTACTGGCCTGAGAACATTTGTAGGACACCAAAACCCCCAGTTCATCTGAGTTCAGCTAGATTTGTATTTGGCATCTTCCAAACAGGCAGAATACCTAAATCTACGGTTATTTACCTTTCTTTTTTCGGTCACCAATTCCTTTGAGGATCTACATAACATCTAATCAGGAAGAAAAAAGTTCAGACTCATAAATTATGCATACAATTTCAAAGAGGGTGTAATTCACATCCCTTCTGAAGTTCATCTTAAACGAGGATCTTTTTTTAAAACAAAACTAAATTTACTGAGTTGACGTTCTATAAACCAATTCATAATGCAACTAGTTGTTTTTAGGTTTTTCATTTTTATTGCTTTTTTTTCCTCTTAAGGGGTTAGCTTTGAACAGTGTATGTGTGTCTATTTATATTGCCTTAAACAATAAAAGAATGTTCATTATGGCATTGTATTTATCATTAAAGGCATGGTTACAACAGCCTTTGCTTTATAATTTGATTGTCACTGAAGCCTTGTAGACAGGCTGCTAATTGTTCACCCAAAATCAATTTCTTCCCTTCTTCCTCACTAAGAGAGCCTTGATTTTGTTGGGAGTGGCAATGTGCCCAGCTGAAAAATCTACATTTCCTAGCCTCCCTATGGACAGAGGTGGCTATGTGGTTAGGTAATTGCCAATACAAATTTAAAATGTTCCTTAAGAGGGGATGACTCATCTGGATTGTGCTCATTTGTATCTATTCTTTCTTTCTTTTTTGCCCAGAACACAGATATCGTGGCTGGAGCTCCTGTGGTCATCTTGCAGTCATGAAGCCACCTTGAGAATGGAAACCATGTATGCAGATGGCAGAACAGAATTAAAAGGAATCTGAGAAGATTCTAACTAACCCTGTGTCTCCTTCCTCTGGATTTCTTATCTTCAAGTTACATGAGATAAAAAAAAAAAAAAGCCTGATCTTGTTCAAATAAATAAATACATGAGTACATAAATATACAAAATCATACATGTATCCATGCAGCTAGACACATATCTTAAATGATACAAATTTCCTATATGTGTATTTTTAAAAATACCTATAAACATTAAATAGAAAGTCCTCCCTCATTAGGAAACCAATAACTTTAGCAAATTCAGGGGATTCTTTCAAAATGAGTTTTTGAACAGCTAATTTGTATGATATCATCAAAAATATATATTACTCTTTAGCATACAAGTAATACATTTGTGCAAAAGTTCCTGGTTTGGAAGTATTAATGTCCCTTAATCTCCTCTCCCATTTCTCTCTCCTAAAAAAAAAAGAAAAAAAATCCATCCCGAAAGTAATTGCGTGTTTTCTATTGGTGCTATATATAACAAATCACCACAAACGTTGTGGCTTAAATACACACACACACCAAATTTATTATCTTTTGGTCTTACAGGTCAAAAATCTGAAAGGTAAGGGTCTCAGGTGCTGACCGGGAGGGAGGAGTTCCTTTCTAGAGGCTCCTGGTCCTTCCAGTTTCTGAGGCGGCCTGGGCTCCTTAGCTGGGGCTCCTGTCCACCCTCAAAGCCAGCAATGGCGGTAGACTCTTTCTCAGGCTGTATTTCTGAAAGGAGACTCTTCTCTCTCCCTCTTGCACTCCAGGCCTCCAGTGGGCCTCCTGGATGAGCCAGGCTAAACTTCACTTCAAGATCCTTGCTTTCTTCTATCTGCAAAGTTCCTTTAGCCACATGTGGAAACAGGTTCCCAGGATTAGATGTGGACCTGTTTGAGGGGCCATTAATCTACTACCACACTACTACCACATTTGTGGTGGATCTTTTTTTTCCTTTTTCTTTTTTCTTTTTCTTTTTTGGTACATATACAGCTGCACCTGTATTTTAAAATATTTTAGTAAAATAAGATTTCATCCTATTCTGTGGTTTGTTTTCACCTAACAACATATAATGCATACCTTTTCCCTATGGAAAAGATAGATCCAATAAAGTAATTCTTTAAATTTCCTTTTGAAATCTTGAAGAAATTTTTTTTTCTAAAAAAATAAAATAAACACAAAAACCTAAAAGAAGAGAAGAAAAGATTCCAGGACTCCTGTTTAAGGTAAGTGAAAACTGAAAGTGGGAAGTTTATGAGAAATCATCCCACCTATTTACATATTGCAGGCGAAAGGCGGTCCTTTGAGGAGCAGGCAACATCCAGTCGCATTCAGTTTAGTTCCATTGAAATCACCCGAAGCTCTGTAAGAGGCGCTCGTGGTTATCTTGCTGCTTGGTGTACATTCCTCTTACCCAGTGTCTGATTTGACATGGAGAATTACCATTTCCCAAAGGATAAGTTCTTTGGGGGACTAAAATGGGTGCCCTGCCTTATCTCCTAGGGAAGGACAGTCACGTGGCCCAAGCTAGACCAATCAGGTATTCCCTGGAGGAGTTCACAGAGGGAAGAGTGGAACTGTCAAGCTGTTGAAGACAACAAGCAAGGTGGAGTGGACGGTGTTGACCTCAAACTCTAGAACAGAGGTACGATTTGGCTTCATTCTTTATACCAGCTTCCTCTACGCAGTGGACTGACATAACTATTTCAGGTATCATCACTAGGAGCCAAAGAACTTTCCCCTCCTTTCCCTAGCTCCCCATCACAGCCCTAGAGAAGCCCTCTAATTGGTTTAGTTTTCATAGCCTCTGCGAATAGTCAGTACCCGTGCGTGATGCATGGGGACAGTCCACATCCTTGTTCCTGTGACAGGAACAGAGAGGTCAAGGGTCTATAATTAGAACTTTACACTAGAACCATATGGTCGAAATGGAGAAAGAACAGTTCCCAGAGAAAATCAGGCAATGACTGTCAGAAGAGAAATAAGCAGTCTTGCGTAGACAAAAACAATAGAGTCAACAGGACTGTGTACCAGGGCAAATATGCCATGGAAGACATTTGAATATTCAGTAGGCCTACGGGAAGGAAGAATCTGGACATCACTTGGTCTCAGAAACTAACATTCCATCAAAAGGGAAAACAAATAAAATGGGATTTATTCAGCAAATATTTATATGGTTTGAAACGAGCAAAGCTTGTTTGTTCCTGAGTTTTTGACCACTTCTGGCCTTTTCTGGACACTGCTGACATTTTCCTCTCTGTAAACGTGGAGGCCTTTCTAAATTTGACTTAGTAACAGCACTCCTGGAGGATTTCCTAGCATGTTCAGGAGACAAAGAAAGAACTACTACAGACTTGCCCTTAGTGTGGACTTCTTTGTGAGCTGTATTCCAAAGGTAATCCTGTATGCAGTGCCCAAGTTATAATGCATGAATCCATAGAGTCACACTTTGAAAATGTTTAAAATACAAAGAAATGTGTGTCTGTGTGCAATTATGTCTCTGTGAGTGTATGTAAAATGTTTTGTAAAATGAAAGTTAATTGGAGGGCCAAAGAGCCTAGATAGCTCAACAACTTTTAAAGGAAAAAAAAAAGTGTACTTATTAAATTCAACTTACATTTAATTTTACCCACATCATGAAAACGTTGATTTCATTAATCATAGGAGTTGGCCAATGAGAGCAATTTCAAAATAATCACTGTATAGTTGATAGCCCTTGTCAAACACTTATATAGTTAATAAAGTATTCTACTCCATATGGCACTGGTATATATTACTGCATTTTTAAATGTTCAATGTTTTCATTCTTTATGAACTAGTGAAAATAACTTTCAAAATTGTTCGTCACATTTTTACTATTACTATACATAGGTTTTTAAGCCTACCAACTGATACTGCATTATTTTTCTCAACAAAATAGTAGATAGGAAAATTTATAATGAGAACTTACTATGCTAATTTGGGTTCTCCAAAATGCAAACAAAGATAAGGACTTGATTATGGGTGTGGAGTTTATTTGGTGATCTGGGAAGCTCATGGGATGGAGTGGGGAAAAGGAGAGAAGGAAAAGAGAAAAGTGGAAACAAATATAAAAGTGTGCATCAATGAGCAGGTTGTACTTTTTTGAGCCACTGGGTCTCTCTTCTGCTTGGGATCCTCTGAGAAAATATATTGAACAGGTCTCAGAACTCATCCACTGAGGGATGGAAAGTTGGAGTACTTATCTTCTGACTCTAGGACCTCATTGGTTAGGGGTTGACCTTGGGGGCATTAAATAGGCATCACCTCCAGGCTGTCCTATCTGTGGGCCAAGGAGGGCCTTGAGAGAAGCAGAGAGTTCCTGTAGCTGCAAGGGAACCATGAGGTGAACCCAGGGTCACGAAGGGTATCAGTAGTAACTACCATGTTTACTCCTTGCTCTGATCACATCCTCTTGTAGCATGGGGTGTGGGGTTGGATTCTTTGTCGTATGAATTTGAAGAATAAAATCCACAGGCACAAGGGTGAGAGCAAAGTAACAGGATTTATTGGAGTAATAGAAAGAAAGCAGAGCTCCCAAGGAGGGAAGGGTCCTGAGAGAGAGATACCAAACAGTTGCTATTGTCTAGGGGTTTATATAGATCTCTAGGTTTAAGGAAGTCCGCTCCCTGCCCAATCCTGGGTGAAGCATTCAGTGTACATGAGGTATTCATGCAGCCTTTAGTCCAATCAAAATATCAATCAGGCATTTTTTCCTTCTTTGGAGAGGCATGGACCCCAGTCACATAGGTCCTGATTTAAAAAATAGTCTTTTTGTAAGTTTCTTAGTAAATATCTGCAGGCTCTGTTTGTACTCTGCTGCCCAGGAAGTTACCCAGGGGCCCATCTGCCTACCTTCCCAGCCTCTCTCTTCCTCCTGACATCACTCTCGGGCCCACCTTGATTTTACTATGTTGCTGACATCTTATGGTTGTCTGAAATCTTTAAAAAACAAAGGATAGCAAGATGGAAAATACCAGAATATGTGGAACAAGTCAAAATCCTCATTGCTACAGCTGTTCCCAAGGCTCTAATCTATATTCCTCATGGCTCTCCTCTACCTACTTTTCTAAATTTTCCTTATCCTTGGCTAGCATATCCACCAGTCTAAATTGCTTGCTCTGAGACATTGAGCCTTAATGACCTTGCCTTTGTCAGACTGTGGTTGATTAAATCATCCTTATTCTGTTACCACCAGACACAGGAGCACTAAGGGGTACCCCAGTGGATCTCCCAAGTTCTATACATCTTCCTTCTCATTTCTGTGATAGAGCAGCAACTCAAACTCCTCAGGATAATCAAAGTCAGTTATCCTTGCTGGTATACTAACTCTCATTTTTTTCCTGCCAATCTATCAACATGACGATCCCCACATCATCAGTTGGAGCCATTGGTATAGATGCAGAGGAAACCATGCTCTATCCCTGATGGAAATGCCCTCTCCACACATACCCTGAGAGCGAGGTCTTTAATTGGGAAGAACCTAAATTAATAAAGTTTAATAACACAATATCTACTAATGGGCCACCGGGAATGTAGTGATTCAATCCTTCTTGCATCCTTTGATTACCATTCCTGCATATTATAGATATTGGGGACATGCCACAAAAAGCAATTACACCTAATGATCATTGGTTTGACACACATTCTAAATGTGAGGACTGTGACTCAACCACATAAGGTGTCACCCCTAAGGTGACGCTAATGATGATTACTCACGTACTCTCTCAGCCCCTCAAAACCCATGGTCTTCTGATAAATGGATGACAGCAGTATTCTCAAGGATAGTTTTATTTGTGAGTTTTATTTATTTTTTCTTTTGGCCCCAAGAATTTGAAGTAGCTCACTAAGTACTGTGTCTCTCTTTCTTAGTGGTGGTAAATGCAACACATCTGTTTTTGATGGGATGTCTCAACATATCCCTAGACTGTTGGACTCCTAAAGCATTTCCTGGTATGTCAGGCTCGAGAAACTTCATAGGGTAATATCTCTCATCCTCTGGCATGAAATATTTGACTAAAGCAACCAGCACACTTTCTACCTCTTAACAGTGAAGCCCAAGTATCATTCTGTCATGGATGTGTTGGGTCAGGATGGCATTCTACAGAAGGACAAGATGAGCAAGTTTTCTGCAGACTGTATTGTAACAGAAAGAAGGAGCATTAGTATATTCCTAGGACCAGGTGGTGAATGATAAAGAGAAGATATTCACCAAAACAACAGTTAGGGGGAGGCTATTACAAAAGCAGGGTGTATTCTTGTGAGAAAGATGGAAGCGTGCCTCTGCGAGCACATGAGGTATCTTGCAGGAGCAACCAGTGTTCTTGCTCCTCATGTGGATCGGCTTTCTTACGGCCTGGCAACCTCAGGATAAGCTGTATTCTGACATGGTAGCTCATGTCTACAAAGGCAAATGTTCCCCTGCACAAGGCAGAATCTGTATCACCTTTTGTTATGGTTTGTATATGAGATATCCCCAATTAATACGGGAAGAGTCAGAGGTGAAATGACTGGATTGTGAGAGCTCTAACCTGATCAGCCCATCCTAGTTTGAATGGACTGACTGGGTGGTAAGTGTAGGTAGGAGGAGTGTGGTTGGAGGAGGTGGGTCACTGGGGGCGAGCCCTGGAAGGATTGTTCTCCCTGTGGCCCCTTCTGCCCCACACCTGCTTTCTTACTGCCATGAGGGGAGCAGCTTCCCTCTGCCAGGCCCTTCCACCCTCACATTGGGCATTATGCTGGAGTAATGGAGTCTGCCGTCTATGGACTGAGACCTCTGAAACTGAGACCCAAATAGACTTTCCATCCTCTAAGTTGTTTTTGGAGGGTATTTTGGTCACAGCCACAAATAAATAAATAAATAAATAAATAAATAAATAAATAAATACTGATTAAAACACAGTATCACTTTGGCTGTACACAACTGGTCAAAGCAAGTAAAGTCCAGCCCAGATTTAAGGAGAGGGGAATCAGACTGCATTACTCACCTGGTAGGGGAATGGCAATTTGCTTTGGAGAAAAGGAGTTGGGATGAGGAATACTGTGGCAGCCACCTTTAGAAAATGCCATCTGTCACATCTCTCACAGTAGGAATTATGCTCCCTTGCTCAGGCTATGCTGAGACTTGTTCTTAGTTTCTAGAACAGAGGCAGTGAAGATGGGTAGCAGCAGACCTTGAGGTCCTGAAATGTGATCTGTGAGGTATGTGCTTCAGAGGAGGACTCTGTATAGTTCCAAGCTGTCAGGATGCTGTTCTCTTCAACTTACAGGGTGAAGGATTTTTCAGCTAGGCGAGATGATTCAGGGAAAAAAATTGTTCAAGTTTCTCTAGTTAATCTACCCAGATGCCCACATCCCAGTGTTCTCAGTGTGTTTTCTTCCTCCAGGGCTTTGACTTGTGCATAGAAGGCCTGCCTAGATTGTGCCTTCCCTCTGCTCTGCAATTCTGTTGCTCTTACAATGAACCCCTGGACTTGGTGTTCAGTACCATATGCCCTCTGGTTGCAGGAAATGAAGATGTCTTTAGATGCTTCCAAAAAGGGCTTCTGCCTTTTGTTATCGTGTTCCAAAGTGTTAGTTGGATGCTGTGAACTCATTGCTTTCTTTCCCCAATTCATCTAGAGCAGTTAACAAGAACCAGACAACTCTCCAATGCCTATGATCACTACAGTCCCCATATCTTTAATAGACATTAATTCTATTGCACGAGCCAAGATTCTCCTTTCACCTCTTCCCCATCCAAGTACAGTATGGGTGGAATTCTTGGAAATTGTGACTCTTGCTCTCTACTTCTGTGTACCAACCAGAATGGATAAATGGATTACCACTATGGGCAATTTGGAGACCTAAGTCCATTGGGGACCTCTGAAGAGCTATCTGGATCACCTCAATAGTCCCACCAAAGTGTGAGTTGGCCATTGAGCAGGAAACAGAAGGGAAATGGGACCAGACAGTCTTCAGACTCAAGGATACTGGGTTTGGTGAAAGATGGGAGTAAAGCTGAAAAAGGAGTACTGAATCAAGACTATATGCCATATATTGATTAGTGAGTCCCCATCCTCTTTTCCTCACTTGGATGACAGGGCACTGGTAGCTCCTTTGGTAGTCCTTAGACAAGGCCTTAGAAGAGTCTTCTCTGGCAAAACCAACTGGCCAGAGAAAAGACATATATACTGATGTTCAAAAGTTTCCCAGTGAAACGACCGGATACCTGACTGGTTGCTCCATGGTAAATAGTAGCAATTGACAGACATTGCAAATATACATGATGCTTTCCCTCAGCTTTTTTAGTGCTTCACTCTTAAATGTGAACAACAATCAAGTATTGTCAGACATATGATGAAAGTCTCTATCGTAAAATACAGAGATACAAACAAACAAAAAAGCTATATCAGACTAAACAAAGATAATGCAATGAAAAGACTAAAAAATTACATTAGTGGTCTCAGGAATATAATAAAATATTGCACACATGAAATAAGATGATGCTGGTAAAGGAAAAAGGATCATTTACAGAATAAGTGCTTCTTAGAAAATAAAAATAGGATAACAGAGATCATTGATTCAACAAAAGGACTGGAAGGTAAGTCTTCATAAAGCTAAGCCAAAGACAGATGGAAAAATAGGAGAGTGAAGAAAATTAGAGAATTAAACCAGGAGACCTATAGTTTGCTACTGAAACTTTAAGAAAAAGAAAGTGTAAAAAAAAAAAAAAAAAGAGGGAATAAATTCACAAAGAATTGGTTAAAAAAACAAAACTTTTCCAGAACTGAAGAAAAGGGTTTCCAGACTGACAGATTCATTGGCACAATTACAATGAATGAAAGAAGAAACTTCTGACTTCCAGTGAGTTAGTTCAGTACTGATGCCCTCTGTGCTGATTAATGTGAATTGTCATCATGATTGGATTAATAGATACTAAAATAAAGATGTTTGTTGGGTGTGGCAATGAAGTTGTTTCTAGGAATGATTGGCATGTGAGACAAACAGAGAGGGGACACACATCCTAAATGTGGATAGCACTGGCCAATAGGTTGGGCCCTGCATGGAAGCAAAAGGTAGAAGAACGAGGAAGCCGAACACTGAAGCCCAGCTCTTCTTGATGGGGTGTTTCTATGGCTGCTGCGATCACCTGAGGACATCAGGCTCTAGCTCCTTCACTCTTCCAAAGCTATTTCTAACCAGTGACTCTCCAGGGAATTTCCAGGCCTTCCATCCTGGACTGCGGCTGCATTATTGGTTCCTCTTGTTCTAAGGCTCCAGTTTCTTGGAACAAGCAGCTACTACTTCCTCTAGCTCCCCAACCTGCAGACAGCCATGTGGAACTATCCAGCTTCTAGTCGTGCAAGTCAATCTAATAAATCCCTCTTTTATAATCATAATACATATGGAAGTATATATATATATGGATACATTATGTATATGGAAATAAATATATATATATATATAATGTATATGTATATATGTCCATTTAGATCTTTCTTCTAAAATCCTGATCCTTTGACTCCTTGACTTCCTTTCCTTTGATTATTTAATTTTCACCATTTTTCCTGCCAACTTTCCACTGCTCAGATCTTAGACCTTAACCATACCAATGACTCTGCATTGATGTGAACTTGACAATCTTGACTTCGAGCTTCTCCATTTCTGATAACAACCCTCCCCACTGCTTTCTTTCATTCTCTTAGCATCTGTTATGGTGTGTAAGAAAATGCAAGAAGGTTTATAGGAGATATGATTAGGTTATGAGAGCTTAACCCAATCAGTGAATTACTCCCCGGATGGGATTAAGTGAGTGGTGGCTAAAGGCTGATAGAGTATGTCTGGAGGAGGTGGGCATTGGGGGCATGGCTTTGGGGTGTATATATATATATATATATATATTTGTACCAGGGATTGAACTCAGGGGCACTCGACCACTGAGCCACATCCCCAGCCCTATTTTGTGTTTTATGTAAAGACAGCGTCTCACTGAGTTGCTTAGCTTTGAACTCGAGATTCTCCTGTCTCAGCCTCTGAAAGTGCTGGGATTACAAGTGTGAGCCACCGTGGCCAGCTGGGGTATATATTTTGTATCTGGCGAGTGAAGTCTCTACTTTCTGATCACCATGTGAGCTGCTTCCCTCTGGGATACACTTTTGCTATGATGTTCTGCCTCATCTCAAGCCCCAAGGATTGGAGCCTGCTGTCTATGGACTGAGACCTCTGAAACTGTGAGCCCCCAAATAAACTTTTCCTCCCCTAAAATTGTTCTGGTCGGTCTTTGAGTCACAGCAGCAAAAAAGCTGACTAAAACAGCATCCCAACTCCTAAAATATTTCAACTCTTCTGGGACTGAACATCAATTAATCTGATTCTACTACTTTGGATTCACTTTCACTCAGTCCTATAAGCCTTTTGCGCTACTCAACAGGCCTCTTAGATTTTGTAATCTAGTCACTGTCTTATTCTCCTAGCTTATTTTCTTTCCTAAATGACTATTTTGCATTTTTTCCTACCATATCTTTTCTCCCACCCTCATTTAAAATTAATGTTCTTATTTCCTAATTCACTAAGAAAATAAAAGCAATCTGAAAAGCACCTCTGCTAATCCCCACCACATCTGTTGGTCTGTTCTGCCTGCTATGCACACGTACTGCCCATCCTTTGAGCTAAGACAGTCCCTCTTCTTGCAGCCTTGATTCCACCTCCTGGCTCGCAAGTTTCAGTAATTTTCCTTCTTTCTTCTCTCATCATTTTCCCTGTTTCTCTTGGACCATTCTTACCAGGAAGCAACTGCGTTGTCATATTTTCTATTGAAAATAAAAATAAAAATAAAAACTTCTTCCTTCTATCTGGGCTCCTCTTCGGGACAAAATTCCAAGGGTTGTCTGTGTTTTACTGTCTCTAGCGCCTCTCCTTAACTTCATCTTTAACATATTCAAGCTGTGTTTTTACTCTCACACACAGAGCTAATCAAACTTATTGGGGACCTCCAGGTTGCTAAATCTCAGTCCTTATCTTCTTAACCTGTCTGCAGTTGATCACTCAGTTCTTGAAACTGTCTCTTGATTTTCTTTTCACATCCCTGGCCACTCTTCAGTCTCCTGTGTGGATTCTTTCTTTCTCCCTGATCTAATAAAGATCTAATAAGCAATAATAAATAGTAGAAATCTAATCGAGTTTGACACGCCTCTGATCTCAGTTCTCAGACCTCTTTTCTATCTTCATTCATTTCCTTGCTTTTCTCACTCATTTGTCATTACTTATATGCAAATGACTTCAAAGTCATCACCTGGCTTATGACTCTCCCCTTAAATTCAGATATCTAGCTGCTTACTTGAGATCTCCAGATGTCCTTGAAAGGTCTCAAACCGATACATCCCAAACTGAGTTCCTGCCCTTCCTCCAGATGCCTCCATTTCAGCAAACAACTCCTTCCTTCTATTCATTCAGGGTAAAAACATCTGTGTTCCATTGGACTCCTCTCTTCCTTTACCCCACATCAACTCCATATGCCTCACAATCAGCAGCATACCCAGTTGGTACCACATTTAAGACCTCACCAGAAACTGAGCACTTTTCAACAGTTCTAATACCACTAACCGGAACACCACTGGCTGGGCACAAGCCTGTCTTTGCGTGGGAACTGCAGTCTCCCTGACTGCTCTTCCTGCTTCTGCCCTTAGCCCATGCAGCCTACTTTCAACACAGCAGCTGGTATGATCCTTTAAACATATAATTCAGATCATGACATTTCTCGGCTCATAATCCTTCATCGCTTCCCCAGCTTATTCAGGATGAAAGCTAGATCCTTATAGCAATCTCCAAAGCCTGATGGGATCTGGCCACTGACACCTCCTGCTCTCTGTGAATCACCTCGCTCCCCCTCACAGCTTCCCTGGGCCCTGTGGGTCCTGGCGAAGCCACGCCCACGCCTGCCCTTCTTCCCATGGGCTCTTTGCACTGGAAAACCAGGATCTGGAATGTTTTTCCCTCCATAGCCCAGTCTCTCACTCCCTTGAGGTCTTTTCTTGAGATACAAAATGCCGATGCTTGCAACAACAGTACAGGAAAATATTTCCAGTCTATGATTCTCTATATGTCTAGAATATCAATCAAGTTTCAGGGTAGAAAAGATTTCAGGCATGCACAGTCTGAACACATTTCCTCTCCGTTTCTTTCTCAAGAAGTTCTTGGAGGATGTGCTCATCAACATGACATAATAACCTGAGAAAGAGGAAACTGGGCATCCAACACCATAGAGCCAACGGGAATCCCCAGGGTGACGGGGCCAGGAAGCCCTGGGACAATAGCTGTGCAGTCCACCTGGAAGGAGGACAGAGGCCTCCAAAAGAAGCACACTGAAGAGGGGGAAAATGGCACTGAGAGATTGCCTGGTGCATTTGACCATGTTAAGGAGCCAGAGGTTGTTGTGGAGTGTTTGGGGATGATATGTGAGAACAACAGAAAAAACCAGTGTGGTGGGGTTCTGTAGGAAACAAAATGAGTGGACAAGAAAAGATAAAACACAGTGCCCATATTCTACAACTGTAACAACGTAGCATTCTACATCTTATGTCTTTTCATAGACATAAGATAGCTTAACCACGAATTATGCAATAACTTTATTAGCAAGAGGTAAGAACAGATATAGTATGTGAGGTAGAGAGGGTAGAAAGAGACCTCTTCCTCAGAGAAGGAAGGTAAAATCATGTTTAAATGTTTAAAAATCAAGATAAAACTACAGAGTAGTGCCACTTAAGAATATAAAGGTAAATACCAAGTGACTACTAAAAGATTTGAAAATGGTTCTCTCTGGAAACAGAAATCAGGAAAGAGAGGGGAAGCTTTTTTTTTTTTTTTTTTAATTAAAAGACTTATAATAATTGTTAAAAAACTGAACTACATGAATTTATTTTCTAATATTAAAATAAAATAAGAAAGCAAAAAAAGGCTCCAAACCAAAATCGAAAAGAAAATCATGAATGAGGTCAGGTGCAGTGGTGCACATCTGTAATCCTAACTACTCAGGAGGCTGAAGTAGGAGGAATGCAAGTTCAAGACCAGCCTCAGCAATTTAGCAAGGCCCTAAGCAACTTAACAAGACTATCTTAAAATAAAAATTAAAAAAGGCTGAGGATGTGGCTCAGGAGTAGATCATCTGGAGTTTAATCCCCAGTACCACAAAGAAAATCATGAATCATATTTAATCTGACTGATATGTATGTGGTGTAATTGCTCATAGACGTAAAACAAGGGAAATGATCTTCAATGTGCTATCACCTGTAGACATATTGTAGCATGGTCTGCTTACATGACTCCTTTCTTCTAGGAAATACATCTTGCCATGGTTTGAATGTGTCTCTCATGTACTGGAAATTTAATCTCCCAATTCATAGGTCAATAGTATTTGGAGGCAGGACCTTTGGGAGATAATTAGGATTAAATGAGGTCATGAGGGTGGGGCTCCCATGATGGCATTAGTGGCCTCATAAGAAGAAGAGAGACCCAAGCTAGCTCTGTCTTACCTTGTGAAGTCCTCTACCATGTTATGATGTCCCTACCATGTTAAGAAGACCCTCACCAGATACCTGGAAGGTACCTTTGCCAGACTTTTGGAGTTCTCAGCCTCCAGAACTATGGGCAGAATAAACTTCTATTGTTTTTAAATTTCCAAGTTTCAGTTATTTTGTTATAGCAATAGAAAACAGACTAAGACACATCCCTTTTGTTTTCACTTTGGATTTATCGACACTAGTATCTCATCTCCTGTACCAGCAGATAGACATATGATGAGAACAGACCAATCTGAGTCCTATCCTGGAAATTTTTTTGAATTAAATAGAGAAAGAGGGCTCTGTAAATGCAACCTCTGAGCAACCATCACCTATGTCTCCTTTGGAGTGAAAAACCTACCTGCAGTAGGTACTAGACAATAAGGACTCAGACCTAGCAAAATCTGGGGAAGAGATCCAGAAAGATCCAAAGGGTGGGAAAGAAATCAAGAACTGACTGCATTCAAGTTCCTGGTTTGGGTTGTCTCCAACAACTTCTTTGTCTTCCTAGTTCACAAGCCAAGAAATCCTCCTTTTTTACTTAAGCTGTTTCCGGTTGAATTTATAGCAACCTCACAAATCACAAACAATGTACATATTAGTCAGAGGCAGCATGAAATAAACACAATTTACACATTTATTATTCCCCTACTAAGTGTGGGGCACTAAGTGCTTGACACTGGGTCCACTCTCGAGGAATCTGAGAGGACACAAAGACAAATGAAATTCTGGGGAATCTCAGTTAAGAGAAAAGTGTTGTGAACAGCAAATGCAGTCAGAGGAGGGAACAGAAATCAGAAAGGAAGAGCAAGATCAGCTGGAAGGAATGGGAGAGAAACCAGAAGTTACTGAGGCAGGCAGATGAGGGCAGTGGTTGAAAACTCAAATGCTTGCTAGGGCCTGGCACCAAATGGGCTGGGCTGGGGTGGCTGGGGACACCTGTGCCTAACAGATAGGTACTACCAAGGCAGGTCCGTGCCTTATCCCATCTTCCAATGTTTTTCAGAAAAAGTGAGAAATGCACATTTTGTTGTAAAATTTGTGGTTTTTAAAAAAATGTTGACAACAATTCTAAAAAATTTAAGACACAAGGTGAGGCAAACCGAACCTATCTATTGGCTGACTCTGGGTAGCAAGACTTCCGTGAGAGACATGCTGTAAGCAAAGGCAGAGCGGGGGAGACACGTGAAGGGAAGGCCGGGAGCAGATGGTTTTTGCAGAAGAATAGTAGACGTGTTTGGAGAGCTAGATGGGAGCCTGAGTCCTGGGAACAGGTTAGTCAAGAGAAAATGTGTGCGGAGAAATATTTTAGGAAGATATATTTGGTAGCTGGGTGAAGGATGAGTCAGACATGGGGAAGACTAGAATACTGTTTTATTTAAAGATATGAGTTTAAAGGATTGGTACTTTTGTGTGTGCGCTTTTTTTTTTTTTAACTGTAAAATGGGGTCAAAGTTAGTTTCATGGAAAACTGTAAGATTTTCCTCCTTTGAGCCTGAGTAGGGCTGATCATTCTGTTACCTCCTGAACATACAATACTGAAGTGCTGTAGCAGGGAGGAAGAGAGGAAGGTCTACAGTCTCCCCTTATTCTTGGGGGATATGTTCCAAGACCCTCAATGGATGTCCCAGAGCATGGATAGTACCAAATCCTATAAATACCATGTTTTTAAAATAAACTTTATACATATCTAAGATAAAGTTTAATTTATAAATTAGGCACAGTAAGAGAGTAACAGCAATAAACAATAACAAGATAGAACAATTATAACAATATACTATAATAAGTTATTTAAAAATCTATGAATCATTTATTTCTGAAATCTTCTATGTAATATTTTCAGACTATGGTCAACTGGGTTACTGAAATCCTGGGCAGCAAAACCAAAGATAAGGGGGACTACCATACAATCCTGAGAGTAGAGGCCAACAGAGTTCTCCTTGGATATTTCCACACTCTTCCCAAGTCCCTCCTTGCTCTGCATTTACTGAGTCTTCTTACTCAACTGCTCTCTTCCCCGTTTCCTTTTACATATGTCAGACGTTCATCATGGCCTGAAGGCCTGCCCTGCCTGTTTTTCTTCCCCACCCCTTTATCTTTCATGGGTGACTTGTCTAGTCAGTCTTTCCCACTTCTGATTCCATATTGACACCGACTTCCCAGAGGACTGAATGGACGCAGTGGGAACCAGGACTAATCCAAGAAGCCATGTAGAAAGAGGTTTGGGGACTTGATCAGTCACTGGCTTCCTAGCAAGGAAGAGCCCATCTTGAGTCGGGTGTGTGGCCTGGGTAACCTTTGGTGCAAAGTGGTGGCCTAATTGCTAAAGGCTTTATTGACTGAGACCTGGGAAATCGAGCCTTCGAAAGTTATGAAGGGAAAAATGCATACAAGGACAACCGTCTTGGAGGGATTTTACTCCTTCCAAGTGGTTCTATGACCTCCAAAGGGATTGTGGAAAATGGCCACTAAATACAATGTGTGAAAGATAAAAATGTCATTTTTAAAAAATTAGGGTGGATCAGATCTCACTCCAAAATATGTATGACAAAAAGGCACAAAGAAAGATACTCAATAGAATGCATTGGCATACCCCAGCCCTATTATTATACCTCTAATGGCTAAAATGAACAATACAATAATACAAAGTCTTCACGAAGATGTGTAATAACTTTAAGTCTTATAGATTGCTGCTGGGGATGCAAAATGGTACTTTGTTAAATAGTTTGCCAATTTTTAAAAATAAACTTAAACATTCACATTATCATGTAACCCAACAATTCTATTCCTAGCTATTTGCCCAGAAGAAATGAAGACAGTTTCACATAAACACCTGTATGTGAAAGTTGATATCAGTTTTATGCCTAAGCACTAAAAAACGGAATGAATCAAATGTCTGATGGGGAATGGATAAATAAATCATGATATATCCATACAATGGAGTACTATTCACAGTATGAAGGAATGAACTCTGGATTCATGCAATGCTGGGAGTGAATCTCAGATGCATTAAAGTGAGAAAAGCCAGATGCAAAAGACTTCATGTATGATTCCATTTTATGATACTTTTAAAAAGTCACAGGATTAAAACAGATCAGTGGTTGCCAGGGGTTGGAGTCAGGGAGGAGAAGATGGATTGCAAAGGCGTATGATGAGGGAATTTTTCAGAGTGATGGTAATGTTCTCTATCTCAATTGTGGATCATTACACTACTGAATACATTTGTCAAAAGTGACTAAACTTTACATCTAAATTTTACTATGGACAAATGTTACCTAACTGAATTTAAAAACAAATAACTAAGCATGAAAATCAAAGGTCCTTTTTGGTAGCTTGCAAAGCAGCCCTTATCTTTAGCAGTGGAAAGTGAACCAAGCCAAGGTAGACAGCATTTAATAGAGTCACAGAACTACAGATGATTGAATGAGTGAGTAAGGCAGGTCTAGGTTAAGGCCAGGCCTCTGATTGAGAAAAACTGGGGTCCTGAAACATAGAGTGGGGACATCTGGGTGAATATCCCCTGAGCACTGTGGCTATGATAACTCTTGAGTCCCCCGATCCCCGACCTGTCCCTGCCATGTTCATAGTTTTGCCAAAATGGAGAACACTGAAGAGGTCTCTTTCCTTCAATACTAGTGTCCCCTCAGAATATTGCTCCTCCTGGTGTCAAAGGGATAAGTAGGGTAAGATCTCAGCATACCTTGCTGAGGACATGCTGAATCTGAGAAGGGAAGAAGATTACGTCCCAAAGAAGGTAGAAGAATTAGCCAGCACAGACTGACAGGAGCTGGGGATTTGATGTTGAGGGTGTTTGATTAAAGAGGCCAGAATGTAAGACTGGATAAGCAAGAGTCCATAGTCTTAGAATTGGGATTTAACACTTTTACCAGGACCTTAGAAGATGAGGCAAATTCATGACTGGGTGATTCTTAGAAAAATGGAGAAGTTATGACCCTACCAGAAAACATTTACTATGGAAGAGACACTGAAATGAGTGAGTAGATGACATGAAGTCAGCTAGCATTTGTCTTTGGCTACCCCAGAACCACTATAACTGGCACACAAATGGAGCAGCCAAGGAAGAACAGAGAGTAGTTACATATGGGTCCCACAGCATGAATTCCCATGATCCAGCTACTGCTGGCTCTGAATGCCCAACATTCCAGCAACAGATACCATACCCAACTTGCAACATGGCACCAGCTATTGAAAAGACCAAATTGCCACTTGGTGACAAGAGGACTTCCATCTTTGAAGAGCCCATCGTTCACTCTCATCAGAGTGGATAGCTATTCTGGTGTAAGTTTGCATTTCCTGCAAACAGATGCTCAGTCTGCACCACTCTTTGGAGCTTATGAAATGCTTGATCCACAGGCATGGAATTTCACACATTAACATCCAACAGGAGACCTGCTCCATACTAAAGGAAGCCCATGACCACGAGACCAAATCATCAAACCCCTAAACATACCATACCAAAGCAGTCAACATTGAAAAGCACTGGAAAATCCTTTAATGGCTCTACTTCAGTGCCAGCATAGATACTGTACCCTAAGAGCGGGTGTCATCCTCTAAGATGCAGACTATGCCCCAAGCGGGGGCCTTTTTCTGACCACACAACTGTGGGCTCCGCAGGGCTAGAGCTCCTGTTCCTTAAAGAGGGTACATTTTTGCCAGGGGTCATAGCTGGGGTTACAAGCTTCTAGGGTACCTTAGTCTCCTTGTCCTCAGAGACCAGCAAGTGAAAAAGTCACCATTTTGGCAGGAGCAATTGATCTTGACCAGCAAGAGGAGATAAGAATATCATTTCACAAGGGGCATAGATGTGTATACGTGTAGAACTCAGGTGATCTCTTTGGGTGCCTCTTACTATTTCCTTATTAATTGTACTGTGAAAGGACCCCCTTGTATAGCAACCTTGGCCAGAGAAGGGTATGATTCCCCAGAGCTCAGATTCTGCAGTAATGTGGTCTGGATCACATCACCAAGTCTCTAAGACTTGCAGGGGTAACAGCTGAGGGTGAAGGGCATTTAAAATAGTGGAGGTGTGAGAAAGTGGGCACCAGTTGCAACTCCCAAACCAACTGCAGTAATGGGGGCTGAAGCTCATCCCTCTTCAGAGTTTCTCTTCAGGAAACAAAACTCACTGTAACATAGGGAGCAGCTCCCTGACCATGTAGAAATGGGTCACCTGGGGGGAACTGCAGTGGCCATGTTTTTATGTCACGTGATCTTCATTTAAGAAAAAGTCTGTTTTGAGGACTAGTTAGATGGTGCTCTCCAGCTGTAGAAACTTTGGGATCCTGTGCAAGGCTCATACTTACTGAAACCATGCTCTCTGAAATAATTTCAGAACGGCTGCAGTATTAGAGTCTGGCCATTCCTGCCAACGAGGACTCTTCCGCAGGTAGTCTTTGCTCTGTCCCTCTCCTGGGAGCTGGCTGCACCAAAGTGCAAGTTCTTCTGACCCAGCGCTCCTTACTTCTCTTTTCCCTTTCATAGGTGTCAGATCAGACTCACAGCCTAGGGATGTCCTACCTACTCCTGCCCCTTCCATCTGGATAGCCCTGACAACTCTATTCTCTTCTGCTCCATCCCTCTGAAAATCCAGCTTCTCTGCAGGCATCCACACAACCAAACCAACTTCTCTTTCAGTGAGGTTCTGTCTAGGATACTAAAATTAAGACAACAAAAATATTTCTCCACAGTTTAAAACCCAAATATCTACATTTTTTAAATGAGGAAAGGTGTGGGCATTTATAGAAATGCAACTAATTTTTAGCCAAGTATGGTTCCACAAAGTGAGGGAACATCTGTGTGTCTGCTCAAGAAATTTCCCAAAGATCCCCAACAAACATGCTTTTTAAAAAAATTTTTAAAAATTCTTTTTTAAAACAGAATGCATTTCAATTCAAACACACATATAGAGCACAATTTTTCATTTCTCTGGTTGTATACAAGGTAGAGTCACAACATTAATTGTCTCCATACATGTACCTAGGGTAGTGATGTCCATCTCATTCCACCATCTGTCCTACCCCTATGCCCCCTCCCTTCCCTTTTCTTCCCCTCCCTCCCCTTTGCCCTATCCAAAGTTCCTCCATTTCTCCCATACTCCCCACTCACACCCCCATTATGGATCAGCATCCACTAATCAGAGAAAACATTCAGGCTTTGGTTTTGGAGGATTGGCTACTTCACTTAGTATGATATCCTTCAACTCCATCCATTTATCCACAAACACCATGATTTTATTCTCTTTTAATGCTGAGTAATATCCCATTGTGTATATATATCATAGTTTCTTTATCCATTCATCTATCGAAGGACATGTCGGTTGCTTCCACAGTTTACAATTGTGAATTGTACTGCTATAAACATTGAAGTGGCTGCATTACTGTAGTATGCTATTTATAAGTCTTTAGGGTATAGACCAAGGAGTGGGATAGCTGGGTCAAATGGTGGTTCCATTCTAAGTTTTCTAAGGAATCTCCATTGTGGTTTCCAGATCATTTGCACCAATTTGCAGTCCCACCAGCAATGTATGAATGTGCCTTTCCCCCCACATTCTCGCCAACACTTATTGTTGTTTGTATTATTATTGATAACTGCCATTGTGACTGAAGTGAGATGAACTCTTACAGTAGTTTTAATTTGCATTTCTCTAATTGCTAGAGATGTTGAGCATTTTTAAAATGTATTGTATTGATTGTATTTCTTCTTCTGAGAAGTGTCTGTTCATCTTCTTAGCCCATTTATTGATTGGGTTGTTTGTTTTTTTGGTGTTAAGTTTTTTGAGTTCTTTATATATGCTGGATATCAGTGCTCTATCTGATGTGCATATGGCAAAAATTTCCTCCCAAAATGTAAACTCTTTCTTTGCCTCATTGATTATTTCTTTTGCTGAGAAGAATATTTTTAGTTTGAATCCATTCCATTTATTGATTCTTGATTTTATTTCTTGTGCTTTGGGAGTATTGTTAAGGAAGTGGGGCCTAATCCAACATGATGAAGGAATGGGCCTACTTTTTCTTCTATTAGGCACAGGGTCTCTGGTCTAATTCCTAGGTCCTTGATCCACTTTGAGTAGATTTTTTTGCATGGTGAGAGACAAGAGTTTAGTTTCATTTTGCTGCATATGGATTTCCAATTTTCCCAGCACCATTTGTTGAAGAGGCTATCTTTTCTCCAATGCATGTTTTTGGCACCTTTGTCTAGTATGAGATAATTGTAGTTATGTGGGTTTGTCTCTGTCTTCTATTCTGTATCATTGGTTTACATGTCTATTTTAGTGTCAATACCATGCCGTTTTTGTTACTATAGCTTTGTAGTATATAGTTTAAGGTTTGCTATTGTGATGCCTCCTGCTTCACTCTGCTTGCTAAGGATTACTTTGGTTATTCTGGGTCTCTTATTTTTCCAAATGAATTTAATGATTGCTTTTTTATTTCTATAAGGAATGACATTGAGATTTTAATTGGAATCACATTGAATCTGTATAGTGCTTTAGGTAATATAGCCATTTTGACAATATTTTTTTTTCCCTCTCCAAGAGCATGGGAGATCTTTCCATCTCCTAAGGTCTTCTTCAACTACTTTCTTTAGTGTCCTATAGTTTTCATTGTAGAGGTCTTTCATCTCTCTTGTTAAATTGATTCCCAAGTTTTTTGGGGTTTTTTTGAGGCTATTGCAAATGGGGTAGTTTTCCTAATTTTTCTTTCGGAGGATTCATCACTGGTGTGTAGAAATGCATTTGATTTTGGGGTGTCGATTTTATATCCTGACACTTTGATGGATTTATTTATTAATTCTAGAAGTTTTCTGGTGGAATTTTTTGAATCCTCTAAGTACAGTATCATGTTGGCAAATAATGATAATTTGAGTTCTTCTTTTCCTATTCATATCCCTTTAATTTCTTTCGTCTAATTTCTCTAGCTAGAGTTTCAAGGACTCTGTTGAATAGCAGTGATGAAAGAGGGCATCCTGTCTTTTTCCTGTTTTTAGAGGGAATGCTTCAATTTTTCTCCATTTAGGATGATGTTGGCCTTCAGTTTAGCATAGATAGCTTTTACAATGTTGAGGTATGTTCCTACTATCCCTAGTTTTTCTAGTATTTTGAACATGAAAGAGTGCTGTATTTTGTCAAATGCTTTTTCTGCATCAATTGATAAAATCATATGTTCTTATCTTTAAGCCTATTGATGTGATGGATTGCATTTATTGATTTCTGTATGTTGAACCAACCTTGTATCACTGGATGAACCCCACTTGATCGTGGTGCACTATTTTTTAAATATGTTTTTGTATGTGATTTGAAAAAATTTTATTAAGAAGTTTTGCATCTATGTTTATCAGGGATATTGGTCTGAAATTTCCTTTCTTTGATGTGTTTCTGGTTTTGGTATCAGGGTGATACTGGTCTGGTTGAATGAATTTGGAAGGGTCCCTTCTTTTACTATTTCATGGAATAATTTGAGAAATATTGGTATTAATTCTTCTTTGTAGGTCTTGTAGAACATGGCTGAGAATCTGTCTGGTCCTGGGCTTTTCTTGGTTGGTAGGCTTTTGATGGTGTCTTCTATTTCCTTGCTTGAAATTGATCTCTTTAAGTTGTGTATGTTCTCCTGGTTTAGTTTGGGTAGGTCATATGCCTCTAGAAATTTGTTGGTGTCATCAAGGTTTTCTATTTTACTGGAGAATAATTTTCAAAATAGTTTTTAATTATCTTCTGTATTTCAATAGCGTCTGTCATGATATTTCCTTTTTCATCACAAATTTTAGTAATCTGAGTTTTCTCTATCCTTCTTTTCTTTAAGCCTTTAACCAAGGGTTTGCCAATTTTATTTATTTTTTCAAAGAACCAGCTCTTTGTTTTGTCATTTTTTTCAATTGTTTCTTTTGTTTTGATTTCATTGATTTCAGCCCTAATTTTATTTATTTCCTGTCTCCTGCTTCTTTTGCTATTGGTTTTTTCTTCTTTTTCTAGGGCTTTGAGTTGTAATGTCAGGTCATTTATTTCTTGACTTTTTATTCTTTTAATAAATGAGTTCAATACAATGAACTTTCCTCTTAACACAGCCTTCATAGTGTCCCAGAGATTTTGATATGTTGTATCAGAGTTCCTATTTGCCTCTAAGAATTTTTTTATGTCCTCCCTGATGTCTTCTGTTATCCATGCATCATTCAATAGCATATTGTTTAGTCTCCAGGTGATGGAGCAGCTTCTATTTTTAAATTTGTCATTGATTTCTAATTTTATTCTATTATGGTAAGATAGAATGTAGGGTAGTATCTCTTATTTTTTTGGTATTTGCTAGGACTTGCTTTGTGGCCTAACATATGATCTATTTTAGAGAAGGATCCATGTGCTGCTGAGAAAAAAGTGTATTCACTTGTTGATGGATGGAATATTCTATATATGTCTGTTAAGTCTAAATTATTGATTATTTTATTGAGTTCTATAGTTTCTTTGTTTAGTTTTTATTTGGAAAATTTATCCAGTGGTGAGAGAGGAGTGTTAATGTCACCCAGTATTATTGTGTTGTGGTCTATTTGATTCTTGAAATTGAGAAGGGTTTGATATACATAGATGTCCCATTGTCTGAGGAATAGATATTTAAGATTGTTATGTCTTGTTGATGTATGATTCCCTTAAGCAGTATGAAATGATATTCTTTATCCTTTTTTACTAACTTTGGTTTTAAGTCTACTTTATCTGATACGAGAATGGAAACTCCTGCTTGTTTACGCGTTCCATGTGAGTGATACGTTTTTTCCCATCCTCTCACCTTCAGTCTGTGGATGTCTTTTCTTGTGAGATGAGTCTCTTGAAGTAAGTATATTGTTGGGTCTTTTTTTAAAATCCAATCTGCCAGTCTATGTCTTTTGATTGCTGAGTTTAGGCCATTGACATTCAGGGTTATTATTGAGACGTGGTTTGTATTCCCAGTCATTTTGGTTTATTTTTGGTTATTAACTTGACTTGGTGTCTCCTTTGATTGGCCTTTCCTTTAGTGTAGTTCCTCCATTTGCAGATTTTCATTGTTGTTTTTCATTTTCTCCTCATGGACTATTTTGCCAAGAGTATTCTGTAATGCAGGTTTTCTTGCTGTAAATTCTTTTAACTTTTGTTTATCTTGGAAGGTTTTTATTTTGTCATCAAATCTAAAGCTTAATTTTGCTGGAAGTAAAATCTTGGTTGGTATCCATTGTCTTTCAGAGGTTGGTATATGTTATTCCAGGCTCTTTTAGCTTTGAGGGCTTGGGTTGAGAAGTCTGCAGAGATTGTAATTGGTTTCCCGCTATATGTAATCTGATTCCTTTCTCTTGTGGCTTTTAAAATTCTCTCCTTATTCTGTATGTTAGGAATTTTCATTATAATGTGCCTTGGTGTAGATCTATTGTGATTTTGTACATTTGATGTCCTGTAAGCCTCTTGTATTTGATTTTCCAATTCATTCTTCATGTTTGGAAAATTTTCTGATATTATTTCATTGAATAGATTGTTTATTCCTTTGGTTTGTAACTCCATGACTTCCTCTATCCCAATAATCCTTAAATTTGGTCTTTTCATGTTTTCCCATAATTCTTGGATGTTCTGCTCATGATTTCTTTCCATCTTCACTGTGTGGTCAACTTTATTTTCAAGATTATATATTTTGTCTTCATTGTCTGAGGTTCTGTCTTCCAAGTGATCTAGTCTGTGGGTGATGCTTTCTATTGAGTTTTAAATTTAGTTTATTGTTTCTTACATTTCAAGAATTTATGTTTGGTTTTTTTCAGAATCTCTATCTCCTTATTGAAGGAATCTTTTGCTTCCTGTATTTGCCTGTGTAGTTGTTTATTGAAATGATCTTTTGCTGCCTGTGTTTGCTCTCTTATATCATCCTTTAATTCACAGAACATTTTAATTATATACATCCTAAACTCCTTCTTTGACATTTCTTCTGCTGTGCTGGCCATGGATTCTAATAATGTAGTATCTTGGTTTGTTTGGAGCACTTTCTTCCCTTGTTTTTTCATGTTGTTCATATGTCTTCCCTTCCAGGTGTTACAGTTTTTATCCTTTAGGCTTATAGTTTCCCTGCAGGGTTCCAATACCTCTCTGTTAAGGGAGAGATCAATACTAACAGATACCAAAACAGACAATATATAGCCTTAAACCAAATAGCTCCTAATAAGACCTTTACAGTTTTGTCACAATATACAGAAATGTGAGTTTAATTATTATCTACAAGTAAACAATAGGTTTGCAAAAGGGTCTACAGTTTCTGATGGTGGACAAGAGAGAACTGGGGGGTGGGGTGTAGGATGAGATGTTAAGGGGGTAGGAGGTGAGGATATAGAGTTATTAGATCTTAGAAAGTATGAAAAAGGAATCAAAAGAAGTTGGCTAGTAGCAGAAGAAAAGAGAGAAAGAGATATTGGGGAGACAAGTAAGTGGGAAGAAAATAGAGTACAAAAAACAAATAAACATAAAAATTAAGAAAAATAAAAATGTAAACATAGAAGATAAAAGAATGTACAACATAACTGCAATATGCTATTCAGACATCTCAGTCCTCAGGAGCCTAATGCATGAAAAATACTTGGTTTCACAAATGTTGGGGATGTGAGGGCAGGAAAAGAGAGAGAGAGAAAAGAAGAAAAAAAAAGATAATAGAAAAAAAATCTCAAGGTTAATTAAAGGATTATTTCTGTTGAAGTTCAGTATCTTTCCTGCTTCCCCTCTCATCCAGTGGGGGAGGGGGGGTTGTCTGTTGCTTGCTGGTAACTCCACCCTCAGGATGGTGAAGGTTATTAGAGTAGGAGGGTTGGTCTTGGAGTCAGAACTCCTGGAGGTGAAGTATAGGACTTGCCAGTCCCTGTTGTAAGACTGCACCCCAAAGGACCTACTTTGGGGCCCCCTTGTGTGATGTGGGCACCTGGTCTTATCTCCTTATATTGCCTGTAGACCTCACTATTGTTGATTTAGTCTCTAAACTGTATCTCACTCACCCTCTCCCTTTCTACTTTCCAATCAGGAACTTGTCTCACTGGAGGTCTTGTGGGATGCACTCTGGGGCCTGCACACCTGTCACAAAAAGCTGCTTTGTGTCAGGCAGATAAGGACCAAGCTTTGTGAGCTACAGACTGACCATGTAGCTGCAAGTGCTGTGCTGGGTTAGAGGCTGCAGGGGAGAGGGAGGAGTTGGGGGACTATAGGTACCTTGACATTGCTTCTGTGCCTCAGCTGGTGTCCCAAGCTGGGAGTTGCCCCAACTAAAGATGATGATGGTGGTAGCAAGGATAATCCAAGATGGTGACAAAGGTGCCCCAAGATGGAGGCAGCTGCTTTCAGAGATGGTGTGTCAGGGAGGGCCAGGCAGTAGTGGCACTGGGCGATGTTTTTGGAGATGCAACTCTGTGGTGTGCAGTGTTGTGATGGATCGCTGTCTCCAGAGCCTGTCCAGTGTCCCCAGATGCAGGCTACTGCATGAAGGGGAGTCTCATAGCAGTTGTAGTGTCCCAGATGGAGGTGACCGGGGAGCCCCATGCTGGTAAATGGGGTTTCACGTGGTAGTGGCAGCAGGGGTCCTGCGTGGTGTATGAACACTGGTGCCAGAAGTCCTGCATGGAAGCGGGTCATGTGTGGGCAAGCAGCTGGGGACCTGCACAGGCACACAGTGGGATTCCTGCAGGACCTGTCAGGGGTTCTCTTAATAACTCACAGAGAAACGATATTTCCACTGCTTGAATCCCAGGTCACGGACTGACAAGGAATGCAGCCTCCCTCTGGCCCACCATCTTGGATCTCCCACAAACAGGTTTTAATCTATTCCTTTAGGTCTCCCCAAGTTTGTTAATTCCTACAACTCCTTATTCTAAAACATGTTCTAAAACATGTCAATCCTTATTCTAAAATATATGTCAATATTTTGGTTCCACAGCATCTTTAGAAAATTTCACATTTCCATTGATTGAAAAGGAAACTATATATGTGTGTGTGTGTGTGTATATATATATATATATAATATGTATGTACATATATATATACACACACACACATATATAAACCTAACAGCTTTTGAAGGCCTTATATTATGATACTTAATAATTTCAAGCACTATAATTTCATCCCAATCAGATTTTATACAAAGACAATGGTCTGTGTCTTATATTTCATGTATCCTTCCTGGGCCCAGGTGGCCTGCCTATACTTAAGTTCTCAGGAAAAACATTCATTCATTCAATTTCCTTTCTTTTTCCACAACTCTAGGATAATGGCCATTGTATGATTTATTTTTTGCCAATTCTTGGATATTCATTCATTTTTCATAGGAGCTTTTAAATTCACTTAATTCCATTTTTAATTTTTATTTGTTTTAATTAGTTATACATGACAGTAGATGCACTTTGACACATCATACATAAGTGGAGTATAACTTCTCATTCTTCTGGTTGTACATAGTGTAGAATCACACTGGTCATGTAGTCATATATGCATATAGATAATAATATCTGATTCATTTACTATCTTTCCTACCCCCATACCCTCTCCCCTTCCTTTACTCCCCTCTGCCTAATCCCAAGTAACTCTATTCTTCCCTAGCCCCCCTTATTATAAATTAGCATCTGCATATCAAGAGAAAATATTTGGCCTTTGATTTTGGGAGACTGGCTTATTTTGCTTTGCATGATATTCTCCAGCTCCATCCATTTACCAGCAAAAGCTATCATTTCATTATTCTTTAAGGCTGAGTAATAGTCCATTGTGTATATATACCACATTTTATTTATCCATTCATCTGTTCAAGGATACCTAGGTCTCATTCTGTAAAGTAATTTGCTATGGTCTGAAAATTTGTGTCCCTGCAAAATTCATGTGTTGAAACTTTAATCCAAAGGTGATGTAATAAAAGATGGGGCTTTTAGGATGTAATTCGACTGAGGGCAGAGTTCTGAGAGAGACCTGAGGGGCCTTGTTTGTCCTTTCTACCAGGTGAAAATGCAGGAATAATTCAACCTTTATAAGCCAGGAAATGTGCCACTAGACTCAGAGTAGGCCTGACTCCTGATCTTGGGCTTCCCAGTCTCTAGAGCTGTGGGAAGTAGATGTCTGGTATTTGGAGATTACCCAGTGTATGGTGTCTTGTTATAGCAGCCTGAATGGGCTAGGACATAACAATGTGATTCTAATGGGAATTGCACCAGACTCTTACATTAATTTTTATAAGACAACATGAGCACTTACTTTTTCTGGAGCAAATCTCTCCACTCAATTTTATCTTATTTTCTATATTTAAGAAATATTTTGTAGGTTTTTTTCATATAGGTTATATACTTTATTATTTAAAATATTTGAGCCATTATTGCTTTTTATTATCATTTTAACAAGATATTTCATATTGAAAATTATATTGTTGAATACTATATTTCCAAAATGTAGAAAAGTGTAGAAAATAATATCAAGGCAACATGTGTCTCCCTTGTATAATCCTTAGAGCTTTAACATTTTGACATCATTGAGATTTTCTTATTTAACACATAAAGGAATAAATAACATGGTAACATTACTTCATCTTTATTCTTTTTAGAGATGATTATTATCTGGAAACCAGAGTATGTAATTATTGAGCATTTAAACTTTTGTTACCTATATATGTATCCTTAAATAATATATAATGTTTTTGTGTAACAGTTAAAAAATGAATTTTTAGCCATGACTAGCTATTGTTCATCTTGAGAAAAAACAATGATTTTTGTGTATGTACCTTGATTGAAATACTTTGTCAAATCTTTCTAACCATAGTATAGTGTTTATCTTGTTAGAATCTTAGGGGTTTTGCTCATCATCATATTACATGCAAATATATCTAAGTTTATCTTTCCTTGTACAATGTGCATACTGATACTTCTTTCTTTTTTAAGTAGCTAAACTTTCCAAATAATGATGAAGGATATTGGTGAAAGCAGCATAATTTTCTTATTCTTGGCTTGAAGGAAATGATTACTTTCTAATGGTATGTTTCTGTTAATTTTTGTAATTTCATAATGTTTTTTTTAAAGTATTTTTTAAAATTTTTTTTAGTTGTTGATGGATCTTTATTTTATTCATTTATTATTTATATGTGGTGCTGAGGATCAAACCCAGGGCCTCACACATGCTAGGCAAGCGCTCTACCACTGAGCTACAGCCCCAGCCCTGTAATTTCATAATGTTTAGGTGAGTCTTTGAACTGCATTTTCTTTCTGGGTAACATTTGTACTTCTTCACCATTGGGACAATTCTTAAGCCAGATTCCAGAGAGGAGAGATCCCCCAGGTGGAAGCTGGGCATTTCTGAGTGTCTTGGCATCGCTACTGTCTTCGCAGCCAGTGATCTGGGTTCACATTACGTGCAGGGAAGAGTCTAGATAGTTCTCAAAAATGGCCTCCAAATGATAGCACCAGTTATCTCCTGGGAACTTTTTTGAAATACAGATTCTTGGGTCTCACCCCAGATCTACAAAATCAGAAACTCCAAGGCTGGGAGTCAGTAATTTATGTTATCATAGGCCTTTGGAAACACACATGAAAGTCTGAGAGACACTTTTTCTTTGCGGTATATTCATACAATGGAATATTACTCCACCTTTAAAAAAAAGAAGGAAATTGTTTTGATACAACATAGATGACGAACCTTGAAGATATCATGGTAAGCACAATAAGCCAGACCCAAAGTGAAAAATACTACTGCATCTTTTCATTGAAAATGATGTATTTAATATAGCCAGACTCACAGAAGTAGAAAGGAGAATAGTGATCATCAGGGGCTGATTGAAGAGAGAAATGGGAATTACTCTTCAATGGATATAAAGTTTTACTTATGCAAGATGAGTTTGTTCTAGTGATCTGTTCTACAAATTGTGCCTCTCGTTAACCATACACTTACAATTTTTGTACACTTAAAATTTTTAAGAGGGTAAATCTCACAGTAAGTGTTCTTGACATATGCACACATACACGCACACACACACACACACACACACACATAAATTAGCCATATGAGATTAAACAAAAAAATTAAAGAACATAAATAGTGAGAACTATTATTGTGTAGAACAGCACAAAACCCAAACACATTATTATTGGCCTCATTTTTAGTTTTCTCTTGATCTCTCTTTTCCCATTTGTTCTCTTTTTTAAAAAATATTTTTAAGTTATGCATGGACACAGTGTCTTTATTTTGTTTATTAATTTTTATGTGGTGCTGAGGATCAAACTCAGTGCCTCACACGTGCGAGGCAAGCGCTCTGCCACTGAGCCACAACCTCAGCCCATGTTCTCTTTTCTTTTCAGTAAAAAAATTATCAGAAGAGCTGCTCTGTGTTCACTCTTTCCAAATCTTCTCTTTCCAGTCTTTGTTTAAGCTACACTAATTCACCCCCACACACTGTCTGACCTGCTCTCGCTGGATCTCTAGTCTCTATTGATCTCCATGTTGTTAAATCCAATGGTCATTTCTCAATCCCCATGATACTTGGCCAATCAGTGGTATCTGACAAGGATTACCATGCCCTCCTCTTCTTTTTCTTCTAGCATATCACATTTTGAGGGGGTTTCCTCTTGCATCCTGGCTGCTCCATATTGGTTTTCCTTGTTAGAGTCTCTTTTTCTTCCTGACCTTAAATGATGGTGTGATCCAGGGTTGAGCAATTGATCCCTATCTCACTCACTTTCTTCATAATCACATATACTGGTTGTTCTGAATGCCATCTCTGTTAGGGTTAGCCAACTTAGCAAATACAAAAACAGAATGACCAGTGAAATCTGAATTTCACGTAACAATGACTAACTTTTAGTACATGTCCAAAACATTGGTTGGATCATGCAATTAACTTTATATAACTATTATCAGTTATTGTGATTCTTTTATTAACTAATATCAACATTTAGCCATTATATTAATTCATTATATTATATCATATCCTATAGTATATTTGGCATACTTTTATGTGAAAAAATTATTTGCTGTTTATCTGAAATTCAGATTTCACTAGGTGCCTGCATTTTATCTAGTAATCCCAATCTATGGGCCAAGGAACTTCAAAAATTATGTATTCAGACTAGAACTTTCTCCTAAATTCCAGCATGGTGTAGCTGTCAACATCTCTACTTGGAAGGTCAATAGACATCCCAAATTCAATGTAACCCAAACTATACTCCAAATATTCCCCATCTCCAGATCTGCTCTATCCATATCTTTCCACTGCTCTGTTGATGGTAAGAGCTTCCTTCAGGTTGATGAGGACAAACATTGAGGGCATCATTTCCTTTTTTCTTATTCTCTTGCATCTGACATCCATTCATTCAGGGAACTCTAGCTTTGCAAGGTACCCAGATTGCAGTCATTGCTTGCCATCTCCACCCCAATACCATCCTGAAGCAAGCTACCAGGATGTCTTGTTTCCAATAGCCTCCTAACTGGTCTCCACTCCTTTCCCCTTTTTCCCTCTACAATCTGTTCTACATTAAAGATACTGAAGACTTTCTTTTAAAATCTGTGTCAATGTCTCTTCTGCTCTGTCAAATGGCTCACTCTCATTCAGAGTAAAAGCCAAACTCTTTTCAAAGACCTGCAGAGTTCTAGGTCGTCTAGCTCCTGCTGCTTTGCTGCTATCACTTCCTGTTACCTTCCCCCTCGCTGACTCTCTTCTAAGAACACTGGTCTTTGCTATTCCTGCTCCATTCTAGCCACGTTTCTACCTGAGCATCTACATAGTAGTTGTTCCCTGGGTCTGGACTGTTCTTGAAGATTTTCGCCTGATGAATACCTTCATCTCCTGTAAGTGTTTACTCAAGGGCCACCTTCTCACTAAAGCTCAAAATGGACCACACTATTTAAATCTGTGATTCACCCCCTACACATATGTGTGCAATGGCCATTGCTCTGCTTTATTTCCCCATAAGGCTTGACATGATTTACTTATGTGTTATTCTACTTCTTTCCCTCCCTATAGCCCAAAATGGTCAAGAAAATCCCAGAGAAGCTTCTGATCCTGCTTTTATTTCTGTGAATGGACTTGTCCAATGTTCCTTAAATCTACTTTCTTCTTAACACACTTTTATTAATGCTAAGAACTTTCAATGTAGCTTGGCCCCTCTTCCAGCAAGATAATATATTTCATTCAATGAAGTAGCATTCTGAAGGATTTTTATCTCAGAAGAGTACTGTTATGGTTTGGATGTGAGGTGTTCCCCAAAAGCTCACATGTGAGGCAATGCAAAAATGTTCAGAGGAGAAATGACTGGGTTGTGAGAGTCTTAACCCAATCAGTGATTTAATCCCCTGAAAGGGATTCACTGAGTGGTAACTGAAGGGGTAGGGTGTGGCTGGAGGAGGTGGGAATTGGGGCATGGCTTTGGTGTATATATTTGTATCTGGCAGGTAGAGTCTCTCTCTCTGTTTTCTGATCACTGTGATGTGAGATGCTTTCCTCTGCCACCCTCTTCTGCCATGATGTTCAGCCTCACCTTGAGCCCTGAGGAATGGAGCTGGCCTTCTATGGACTAAGACCTCTGAAAACCATGAGCCCTCAAACTCTTCCTCCTCTATAATTGTGCTAGTCAGGTCCTTTATACACAGCAGCATAAAAGGCGACTAAAACAAGTACTTTGTATTTTCAACGACGCTGAGATTAGCTCAGGTCAAATACATTGGCTCCAGCCAAACTAGTATAACCCCTATAGATATTTCTTCATGGAAACTTACATAGAGTAATGTTTGTTTCCCTAAAGAATTTGGTTTCCTTTTTAAAAGTCTTCAATGACTAAGTATAGAATTTTATTAATAAAGTATTTTAACAAATTAGATGTTATAGGACAATGCTTTATAGAGCTCGTGGCACATGGTAGGTGCTTAATAACTATGAATTTTGATATTCTCCCATTCTCTTACTTAAGATGTACTACTCTCTTAATATGACATCTTTCTCGTAGAGCTCTTGGCTCAGCACTGTGCAGGTGAGTTTAGAGCTATTACCCTGTTAATTCAACTTATGATATAGAGAGTTACCAATTGCTATTACCCTCATTTTGTGGAAAGGGAAATGGAGTTATATGTGAGTCAAAGTGATTTGCCCTAACTTTTATGTGTCATTGTCACGGGGTTTTTTCCCCATCAGTCAGTTCTTGGTACTTCAAAACCAATATTTGGTTGCAGTTTCATGAGGGCCTTTAAGTGAAACTAGCCGTAAGAAATCAGCCTAGGAAAAATACTTTATATTTATTACAGTTTCCTAAGACCCTTGGGTATCCAACATCTCAGCACTCAAGAAGCGAGCAGTAAATTCTGAGCTCCATTTCATGCTGAGTGAAATGATTGAAGCCAACAGTCATTAAAGGTGATGAAAGTGATAAATTCTACTCCATATTTCAACTGTTTATCATCACTGCTTATGTACATCAATCAGCAAATTAATAGATAGTGTCCATATTGATATTTCTGTTCATTCAAACAATTTAACTATTCTCAGGAACTTTTCATATGGCAAAGGGGAGATTTTTAAAAATCCACCAAATTCATAAAGAAAAGATAAATCCAATCAATAATTTAGCAGCTTCTTAAGTGACAACTCTAAGACCTCTAAACAAATGCTAAAAATATCAGCTTTATCAGACCCCAAACCTGGCCACAGCATAATCATCTTGGCAGATTTGAGAAGAAAAACAAAATGTATGGGCCCAGTCCCCAAACATTCCAGATCTAGTAGTTTCATGTTGGTGGCACAGGAATTAGTATTTGAAAAACAGCTCCTCAGTGAATCAGATGTAGGTGGCTTGGGAATCACCAAGTTAAATAAACTGTGTTAGGACAAAAGAGAGTCAGCCAGGAACTTCTCATCCATTGATTATTAATGACCAGAGTTGGACAAACCAATTTCATTGAAAGTCTTCATTCAGAATGTCAGACCACTGACATAGCATATGGGATTTCCTCTACAAACTGCTGACCCATGACATGTGCTTGGTTTGAACATGTATCACAAAAAAGCATGTGATGGAAACTTAAATCCCCAGTGAAAGAGTGTTGGGAGGTGGGGTCTGATGGGAGGTGTTTAAGTCACAAGTGTACCATGCTCATGAATAGATGAAGACTGATTATAAAAGGACTTGAAGCTATGAGTTTGAACTCTCTTGCTCTGAATTCCTCTTGCTTCTGCCATGGAATGATGCAGCGTGAAAGTCCTCACCAGATGCAGGCCCCTCAACCTTGGACTTCCTGGTCTTCAGAATTGTAAGAAATAAATCTCTTGTTCTTTATAAGTTACCCAATATCAGGTATTTTGTTGTAGTAGCAGAACACAGACCAAGACCCTATGTAAGGCAAATGTGACAACTTTTGTAAATATAGAGAGGCTGTACCAAGCCTGCCTCTTCTGATACTACCATCTCTCAGTGTTCTCCCCCTTATAAATTCACAGATGCCCCTGTTGCTTGCTTTTCTTCCCAATGCATCATCCTTTCATGCCAACCTCCATCGCCCCCTACCAAATCATCTTCTCCCTAAAGCCTTCTCCCACTGGGGAAATCTGAACTGAGTCCAAATCTGAACTAAGAGGATGTTTGTATAAAATCACAGTCCTCAACAAAAGGCTCACACAAGCTCCAAGGACCCAATTCATTTTGATAGTCTTTTAAAATATTCACCTCACATAAGATCATATTTTTCTTTGTTGTATTACTTCCTAAGCCTGTCCATTTAACTCACACATGGAATCATTACTGTCTTCTATATTTATCACGATTAAACTCATTTTATTGATCTCATCCTTTGCTCTGTTTGTCATGATTTTATGAATTTTAATCCAATTCCTTCTGCATTTGTGATCCTGCCAGCATCTTCACATTTTTATTAGTATGGACACCAGTCTATCTTCTAAGCTGCTAGTTATTATCATGATGTGATGTTAATGAGTCTATTTAAGAATATTGTAGGACTGCAACACCTTTTTGGGAAAAAAAAGTCTTCCTTTAACATTTAGCCATTAATATTAACTTTTATGTTTAATTTTGTTTGCCAGTTTTCCATTTGTTTTACAACAGAAATGCTTGATTAACATGTCTCCAGTTGTCCTCTGAGTATCGTGCAAAGGAGAAAGCTTTTTTAACATTGAAAAACCACCATGAAATGCTCACACTATTTTTCCTTTAGCTACAGAATTTCTTAGTTCACCAAACAAGATAAATTCTCAACTTTTCTTCACTTCCATTAGTTAAGGTAAAAAACAAAATTCAAGGCTCTGTTAAAATAATGTAAAGCTTTTGACATAAAACTACAAATCCTAGACATTTATAGGGAAATTAGATACCACATCTTAAATTTATTCTGTGGACTCTAGGTTCTAGTCAATATAGGATTTCCAAGTGTCCCCAAAGAGCTGCTTATCATCAATAGTTACTGTATATAAAAGAAGTGGGTTAAGATAAATTAGTGGATTAAGATATAGATATTCCTGAGCTTTCTGGCAATTTTGGTCAAAATAGTATATATCTACATAAAGATGATAAACCTCAGTAGTGACTCTCTGCACATGCTAGCACCTTCTAGTCACAAATTTCAGCAGCTTCTAGAATCATTAAATTTCAGAACACTTGAGAAACTACAAGAAGCCAGGTTGTTCTTTATTTCCATATTAAGAAACAGAAGGGTAAGGGGCATTTTTATATCCCTAGGTTTTTTAGCAAAAAGTTCCAGCACACCTTAGTCTCTAACACCATTGCAGTTATTCCTGTACTGCTCTCTCCTTCAGAATCTCTGGGCTGCCTTCCAAATTGGGTTGAAGGCCTCACCATTTCTGTTTGCCCTGTGTTCACCTTTTACTTCCCTGTGGCTTCAAATCCACCACTGAGAATCTCCCTCCAACTGGGCTTGTCAGCTACTGCTGGAAAGAACTCTGCTGGGTCCACCCCTTTGACCTAGGGTCTCAGCAGGACCTAGGATCTGGCACCAGATTGCATTTATCCCAGATCCTTTTGCAAAATCTAGATGGCACACATGTAACCACAGTTCAGCCTGAAATGGAGAATGTGGTTATTTCCAATCAACAAGTTTCATCTATCTAGCCGAACCACAAGGCACTGTCCCTAATGATTAAAAGACTTAAGATGTCTTCTATGCCTGGGCATGTGAAGAATGGCATTTTGTTGCATATACTGGATTTTCTTGAGCAGAAAAGGGTTAAATGATCTTTGAACTAGAAGATACTTCAAAAGTCAGCTTGCCTAAGGTTTTCAAGGATTGTATGGTGTAGACTTCCAAAGACAGTCCCCTGCATTCCTTCCACTTCATCAAATATTAGAGGCCAGAGGGATAAAATCTCAAAGAACATCTCAATGAACTTCCCGTTTAACAGAATAAGGAACACAAATCACAGACAAACTAAATGATTTTTCTAAAGCTAAAACTAGGACCCACATCTCTAGTCCTGATCTAATGTCACTCTTTTATCATTCTTCTTGGTCTTAGTATGAAAAAATTTCTACATACATTGATGCAGCCACATCAATGTTTATAGCAGACCAATTCACAATAGCCAAACAATGGAAACAACCTAGATGCCCTTTAATAGATGAATGGAAAAAGAAACTGTGGTATATATACACAATGGAATATTACTCAGAAATAAAAGAGAATAAGATTATGGCATTTGCAGGTAAATGGATGGAGTTAGGGAATATCATGCTAAGCGAAGTAAGCCAATCCCAAAAAACCAAAGGCCAAATGTTCTTTCTGATGAATGGATGCTGATCCATAATGCAAAGTGGGAGATGAGATGAGTGGAGGAACTTTGGATTAGCCAAAGAAAAGGGAGGGTAGAAGAGGGGGTATGGGGATAGGAAAGACGGTGGAATGAGACAGACATAATTACCCTAGGTACATGTATGATTGCACAAATGGTGTGACCCATGTGTACTTTGTGTACAACCAGAGAAGTGAAAAATTGTGTTCCATTTGTGTACAATGAATCAAAGAGCATTCTGCTGTCATGTATAACTGATCAGATCAAATAAATAAATAAATAAAATTTTCAAAAAGTTTCTACATTTCCAAGGATGAATAAGTTGAAGACTGTGATGTGTTCATAACAAAATACAAGCATTATCAGAAAAATAACAGCATATATGAGAAATTTCTGGAAGCTTTACTAATGGTTCGCTAGTGAAGTTGGACCACAGCATTTTAAAATGGGAAAGAACACATTGTCCTCTCTACCTCAGCCCAAATAAGAAGACATATAGCCTAAATAGCCCCCTGGTCTTAATTCTGCCTAAAAATGTTAGAATGTTTGGAGGTCACATGAGAATGTACTTGAACTATCCATGAGGAGAAATCCCTTTAAGAATCTCTTCAAGTACATCTACTGGACTTGTATCTTCATGATTCCAAATGGTTTCATTCAACACCCTACTTCAATAGAACTATGCCTTTGGGACAGAGCAAAGCAGTTCAAACTCATTTAATAATCCAAGGCACAGAGAATAAATCTTCACACTACAGATGAAGACAATAAAATCAGGAAGGTCAATGTGCCTCCTCTCAAGGTTGTTCTTTGACCTGCAAATGGTCATGAGTGGTGTTTTGATTTATGATTACAGATTGAATAAAAATGTTCTGACATTGTTAGGACAACCACTCATACACACTTGGCATCCTTTGGACACCTGGCTCCTGTTGTCTGTGTCTCTTGGCAGTTGTATCCGGCTACACCCACTTTGCTTTTAGACCAACCACATCTCAAAGATCTCAGTGAGAGCAAAGTGGTCATTGCATTCAGAATGACTACATTGCAGCCAGTTGTAGGGAGGAAACAGAGGAGATCTTTGTGGAGCCCTGAAGTTTGAGAGTTTATGCAGCGCTGTTCTGCATAAACACGGTTGGAGCCACATGGGTGACTTAAACTTTTCTAGTAGGTACATGACAAGAAAGTAAGCTATTTGAAATTAATATGAATAATATAATCTATTTCATCCAGTATATTCAAAATATTATCTTTTCAATATGTGGGATAGCCACATTTTAAGTACTCAATATCCGCATGTAGCTAGTGGTACTGCATTAGAGAGTACAGTGCCAGACTTTTCTCTTGGAAAATCATTTTCCTCAGTTAATCCTATTAAGCACCTATTCTTTGCAATGAGTTTGAAATGTTGGGAAAATCATAGTAAGTAGGACTTCCAGAGAAACAGAACAAATAGAATGTATACATAGAGATAGAGATCAATTTTACGAAATTAATCAGGACTTATGGAGGCTACAAGTCTGAAATCTGTAGGATAGGCCAACAGCCTAGAAACCCAGGGAAGAGTTGATGTTGCTCTTGGGTTTGGAGGTAATCTTGAGGCAGAATTTCTTCTTCCTATAGGAACTTCAGTCTTTTTCTTTAGGTCTTCAACTGATTATATGAGGCCCACTCTTGCTGTGAAGTGTAATCTGCTTTACCCAGAGTCTACTGATTTAAATGTTACTCACATATAAACAACAATAACAAAATAACTTCAAAGAAACATTCTAGCCTAGTGTTTGATCAAACATATGAGAACCATAACCTAGCCAAGCTGACACATGAAACAACCATCACACCAACCAAAGTCTTTGTTTTGGTTAAGATTTGAAGCAATGTCCTACATAACTCAGAAAACAATCCTTATCCAAATTTGGGTAAATTTTGCTTCGCTTCTACTGTGACAACCTGAAGAAAGACTTTACATTTTTCCTCAAGTTGCTCAGTATTCAGTATTCGCCTACATAGGCCTCATGTGAAACATTGTAACTATTATAATAAAAAATTGATAGCATTGTATTAGCACAGAAGATATTTTATAAATTAAACAAATCAGCAAAAGAAACTAGGAAAGTTTCAATAGCATTCCCTTGGAAAGAAAGAGTAAGGCACAAGAGTTTGTTGCATATGTAACATCTGGTGACATTATAGGAAATTAAAGATGATGGCTATTATTTTTCCCACTGTTTTATATAGGACTGGTAAATATGAAAACTACACACTTCAGTTACTTCACTGCTTCTCCTCTTCTTCATAAGTTAAAATTTAGATAGCTGTCCTTTGGGGATACCCAGTATTATTTCAAACGATTTGCCTATTTGGGGGGTGTCCCAGAAAAAAGCAGAGGAAAGGTCCTCTCCTTCCACTTTGGAACTTCTCTTTTCCTATCCCCCTGGCAACTGCGGTAGACAGATGTGAATGAGGCTCAGCCGATGAGATGATTCTCTCTGAGATGCCAACTGCTGGGCAAGAAGATGGGAGACTGTGGAGGTGGCTATGGTGAAGTTGAGGGCCAGTGGGATGAGCATATGGAGGTGCTGGTGTTAGGGGCAGCATCTCTGTCCAACCAGCTCTGCCTGCCAGTAACACGCCATCACATGAAGACTTTTCTAGTGGCTGAGACGAGATCTTGGCTGTTCCTTGCATCCATGCCTCCTGCTCACCTGATTCTATGAGCTAGCAAGTAGCTTTCTAATACTTCTTTCCTTCTGAAGTAGCTAGAATGAATTTCTGTTGCTTACCACCAAGAACTTGACATGGTATGGAAGCTTGCTTATGGAAGGTGAAATTTTATCTGACATTTCAGATCAGCAATCAGCTGCATAGATGTATAATGGCTTAATAGAAAGGTTTTCAAAGTCTTTGATCTTAGAATCCCTTTATACTTTCAAAAATTATTGAGGACACCAAAGGACTTTTGCTTGCATGTATTATATCTATTAATAGCCACTCTATTAGAAATTAAAACAAATTTTAGATGATCTATTTATTAATTCAGTTAAAAATAAAATTATAAGCCTCATTACTTGTTAACTTACATTACACTTAATGACAAATATATTTTCTAAAACAAAAAGATTTATGAGAATAGTGGCATTGTTCCACATTTTTGCTGTGTGCTTAATTTCTGACATAAGACAATGAGATTCTCAGATATGCTTCTTTATTCAATCTGTTGTTACACATTTGGGGGTTGAAGACTCCCCAAGACATGTAGTTGGAAGAGAGAAGAGTATTTTAATAGACTTATCAGATATTTGTGAATATTTTTACTTGATACCATAATAAAACTTGACAAAGTGTAGATTATTTGTAAAGATGAGTTGCAATATGGAATCTGAAACCATGTCAATAAAAAGTTTCTGATTTTTTAACATTAAAATCTATTTTTAATTAAGATTTCATAACAGGTACTGATCATTTGGAAAATATTGGCCTACTGAATTATGCAGATCTTCCAAATGTTGATGCACCTCACTGTACAATACCAGAATGACATTCATTAGTGTCCCCACCAAACTCATTTTGAAAACTCCTTAATTATTGGGAAATTGTCAGGATGATAATGGCAAAATATAGGTTTTAAAAATTTTAATTTCCACTGAAATACCAAATTTTATGGGCAAGAAAAACTCTCAGTTGTTTTCATTCAAGTTGCAGGATCCTTTCATTCATTAAAAAAAAAAAAATTCTGCCAAATAGATGTCAGAAAAACTACAGTTTGAGTCATTTTTTCAAGTGAAAATAGTGTTGTATAGAAAAAGCAGTTACTTCAGCTGCATTCATTCATCCCTGCCATGCTGTGCCTCGAGACAGCCACTGCACTTGGGGAAATAGGGATGCTTCATATGCTCCCATTTCTTTATCTAGAATATTCTCAAAGATCTGTATTCAAATGTCTGGAGTTAATACATTTAATCATGTTTTACTACTTCATCAGGGATATTCTTCAGTGGAACCAGCATTCCCCCAACTTGTCCCTGCATTTGTCTGGCCATGAGCAGCCTGGGGCTGCTGCCTTGGTTAGGACTATGGCACTAGCAGGTTTAACTGCCACTGTTTTCTCGCAGTCAATGCCAACACACTGGAAAAGGCAGATAACCCCTGTGTGTCAGGCAGCTTTCTGTCACTGTGACCCAAATATGTGACAGGAACAACTTAGAGGAGGAAAAGTTCGGTTGGGCTCAGAGTTTCAGTGGTTCAATCTGTGGGCAGTGGACTCCATTGTTCTGGGCCTGAGGTGAGGCAGAACGTCAAGGTGGAAGGGCATGGTGGAGGAGAGCTGCTTAGCTCTTGGCAGCTGGGGGGGGGGGGCGGGGGAGAGTGAGAGAGAGAGAAAGACGGAACCAAAATATAATCCCCGAGGGCATGTCCCCAGTGACCTACTTCCTCTAGCCACGAGACACTTGCCTACAGTTCCCATCCAATATTCCATTCAAATTACCAATCCATCAAATGAATTAATCCATTGATAAGGTTACAACTCTCATCATTTCCTAATAGCTCCATTCTGAACATTTCTGCATTGAGGGCCATGTTTCCAAAACATGAGCTGTTGGGGGCACATTTCTAGATCCAATCCATATCACCCTGAGAATTATTACAAAAGTACTTTACTTGGTAGGCCCTCTGCATGTCCTCAGTGCCTCCAGATGCACAGAGCACACTGAGAGTCATGGGTCTGGTAAGTTACTGTGTCCCTAAGCCACCCAAATGAGAAACATTGTCAGCCTCTGTCATTACAGAGGCAAGTGAAAATAAGATCAGCCCGCCTAGGCGACACGTTTTTTTATACATGCATCTCAATGAAGACCGATCTGCCCTGCTCTATTGCAAGATCTTTCTGTGAGATTTTAAAAGTTGGAATATCTGGGTACTGGATCTTGTGCCCAGGCTGGTCAAGCATGCCATCTTGATCTCTCCAACTCTGGTAGGTAGTATTATAAAGTATCAGGAAACTCATTTTAAGAAATGAGGCTGGAGCAGCAGGAAAGATGAATTACTTGAGCTCTTGTAATGATCTGTGGTCAGTTGGCTTAGATATCAGAGATTCCAGGAGACCGTATCAGTGAAATCCCTCCTGAAATCCAGACTTTGTGTGCTTTGGCCCCTTGATTAAAGGCTTTTAATGGGCAGTGAACTTAGGGGTGATTGTAAAAGTGGAGATGAGAATTCCACATGAGCTGGCTTGAAATGACACCGACAGAAAGAACCCTGTGAGACTTGCCAGTATATCTTGTTGGAATAACCACAACAATGAGCGCTCCTCGTCAGAGTTCTCTTTTCAGTAAGAATATATTAGAACAAAGAGGCAGTTACAAATCTGCCCTCAGCTTGGAGTTACTGGCCATTTATTTTTTGTTTTGTTTTGCTTATTAAAGCTCTTATTATAAATTTATCACATTAAAGAAAAGTATTCTATGGTAAAAGAAAAAAGTTACAGCATCATCAAAATAATAAAAATAAAAGCTACAAATAAAAATAACCTTCATCTTTTACTTAATGTTACAATTAAGCTAAGGTAAAGTTAGGGTCAAGATTGTGAGTAGTTTTCCCTGAAAATACTTTTTAATTTTTTAAAAAATGTTTTTATTAGTGCAATATAGTTATACATAATAGCGGGGTTCATTTTGACATAATCATACATGCATGGAATATAATTTGCTCCATTTCAGTGCCCAGTACTTCTTCTCTCTCTCCTCTCCTCCTCCCCCCATTTCCCTTCCTGAACCCTACTGGTTTTCCTTCTATTTATTTATTTCTGTTAGTGCTTTATAGATATACCTAAAGGTAAAATTCACTGTGATATATTCATACATGTACATAGCATAATTTGGCCATTTTTATTCAGCAATTCCTCCCTTTTCCTGCCCCTCCATTCCCTTTCTTTCCTCCACTGATCTCCCCTCCATTTTCATGATATCCTCCCAACCCCTACTCCTCTTTTTGCCCTTACTTTGCTCTAGCTTCTGCATGTGAGAGAAAACATTCAACACTTGACTTTCTGAGTCTGGTTTATTTCACATGATGTTTCACATGATGTTTCAGCATGATGTTCTCCATTTCCATCCATTTACCAGCAAATGCCGTAATTTCGTGAGTAAAACTCCATTGTGTATATCTACCACATTATTTTTATCCTTTCATATACTGATGGGCACCTGGGCTGGTTTCATAACTTGGCTATTTTGAATTGTGCTACTGGAAACTTTGATATACCTGTATCACTGTAGTATGTTAATTTTAGTTCTTTTGGGTAAATACCGGGGAAAGGGATAGCTGGGTCATATGATGAGTCCATTCCTAGTCTTTCTTTTGCGGTGAGGATAACTGAGGATTAAACTCAGGGTCACTCAACCACTGAGTCACATCCCCAGCCCTATTTTATATTTTATTTCAAAACAGGGTCTCACTGAGTTGCTCAGCACCTCGCATTGCTGAGGCTGGTTTTGAACTCGTAATCCTCCTGCCTCAGCCTCTGGAGCCACAGGGATTGTAGGTGTGTGCCACTGTACCCGGCCATTCCTAGTCTTTTGAGGAATCTCTATACTGCTTTCCAAAGTGCTTGGACCAATTTGCAGTCCCACCAATGATGTATGAGTGTACCTTTCCCCCACAGCTTTGCCAGCATTTATTATTATTTGTGTTCTTGATAATTGCCATTCTAACTGGAGTGAGATGAAATCTCTGTGTAGTTTTGATTTGCACTTTCTTATTTCTAGGGATATTGAACATTTCTTCATATATTTGTTGGCAATTTTCATGTCTTTTTTGAGAAATGTCTGTCTGTGGTTATTTGGAATATTTTAATTAATATTTAAGGCAATATTAAGTCAGTATTAATCTTAAGTAAAATATTAAATAAAATTACAAACAATAACATTAAGTAGGATTTAAGTAGAGAACCAACTTTTTGTTGCAGAGAAAATATGTTAAAGTAACTTTTGCAGACCACATCCGATAAAGATTAGAGAAAAAAAACCCTCAAACAGAACACCCTAAACAATTAACTTTGAAAACACCATTAGATAACAGAGTTAATCACAGTTTAAAACATCCCCTGTTAAAAACATATGATAAAAATTCTGAAATTCTTAAAAGCTCTATCTAGAAATAAGCCCTGAATAATAAATATTCAGGCTATTATTTTTATTTGGAAGGGGTTAAACTATGAAAGATTAGTGCATATAAGTCTGGAAACAGATCTTTAAAACACTTCTCAGACTCAGAGTTTAGCTAAAATTACCATACATCATTATGCAGCAAAATTCCTGCATATCTCAACGTGGGGGATGTAATTCAAGGAATCAGAGTCCTTGGCCTGGCACAATGTCAAGGTCGTGGGCAGGCCATGTGCTAGTGTGGCTTGGATGTCATAAGAGCTATCTTCTTTGCTGGTGGGATGGGAGTCAGTACATTTTGGGAAACAACTTGGCAGTATAAAGATCGGAAGATGCATGTAATAGTCTGCTCAGACTGCCATAACAGAATACCACAGACAGGGTGTCTTAGCAAACAGATTTATTTTCTCACAGTTCTGGAGGCTAGAAGTCCAAGATCAAGGTTCCAGCGAAGTCTGCTTTCTGGTGAGAGCTCTCCTCTCAGCTTGCAGATGTCCCTTTGTCCTCACATGTCCTTTCTCTCCACTCATGTGCGCTGGGGTGGAGCAAGCTCACCAGTGTGTCTTCTTGTAAGGCCACGAATCCTGTCAGACCAAAGCTCCGTCCTTGTGACCTCATTTAACCTTAGTTACCTCCTTATAAGTCCTATCTCCAAATACAGTCCCATTGGGAGTTAAGGTTCCAGCATATTATTTTAGAGAAGACAAAATTTAGTTCATAGCAATGCACATACTCTAGGACCCACAGTTCCACTTCTAGAAGCATGTCCTAGAGATTCTTGCACATGTAGAGACAACATCCATTGTTGTGTTATTTATAATTTCAAAAATTTTAAAAATTTAAATAACTACTGTTAGGAAATGAAAGACGTGGTTATGAATAATCAATGGCAGTTAAAAGGAACAAACAAGAGAACATATTGGGGCTCTATCCACATGAATAAATCTTACAAATACAATTTTATCTATAAAAACCAAACTACCCAAAGCATACTTGCATCATATCATTCATGTAAGAATGCAAAGGAAGCAGTATGTTCTATTTCCCTATAGATACATTCATATAAATGAAATATATACAAGAAATGTGATAACATGACTGGGAAAGATGCCTGCCATTTCAGGCTAGTGGTTGATTTTAGAGAAGAGAGAAAAATGAGAACAAATAGGTGGCTAATTTTGTTGAACACATTTTATTCTGAAGCTAAGAGAATCTGAGGTAAATACAGCAAAGTAACATCTACTGAGTGGGTAATGGATACACAGTGATTTGATATACAGGTGGTCCAGATGTGGGACTTTTCACTTAAGAAGGGTACAAACACGTTGCACACTCAGGAGAATCTGTGCTTCAAATTGTGACCTCTTCCTGGGCTAGCCATATGTGGCGGGCTCCTCTCTGATGGAGCTGGGTAGCAGCAGGGAGGGAGTCACAGTGCCTCCTCAGCCCCACCGTCATCAGCATAAACAACCAGCAGGGCAGCGTACTGTGTTGCTAAGCTACGATGCTCCGTAGGTTAGGAGTATTCAATGATCTTCCACTTGCAATATTTTCCATTTACGATAAGGTTATAGGGATGCAGTCCCATCATAAGTCAAGGAACATCTGTGCTATTTCTATTTCTGATGCTTGTGATTTTCATAATGAAACAACAAACAGGCTTACAAATGCTTTCAAGAATGGACTTGAGTTTTATAGAGATCTAGGTCCCAATTTAGCTTCCATAATTTACTAACTATAGGTCCTTGGGTAAGTTAATGATTCTAACTAGGTTGCGTCTTCCTGCCTCCTCCATCTATACCCACCTCTTGGGAGTAGTATGAACTCCAGGGAAGCTTATATAAAGCACCTGGCACACAGCAAACAGTACAAATGCTAGTTCCCTTTACTATATCAAGTACTGATTTACAAGAGTGGTTCAAACTTCTTGGGTATGTGTAAATGAGAACAGAACCCTGGGTGGTAGCAGTGAGACAGCATATCTTCCATTTGTCTGATCTTTGCTTCTTAACCCCTGTCTTGTCTCAGATGTTTAAATGTGCATGTGCATACGTGCTCACATATGCAATATTTCACAAGTGCTTTGGAACAGAGGCCAAGCCTTTGAAGGATGACAAAGCTGTGTGTTTAATTTCATGTAAGCACAAAGCATCTCCCAACTTACAGACTCAAAAGAATCCTATTACGGTGACACTGAAAATCAGCTGAAGTTGAGAAAGGGCTTGTTGTTTGAATTCTTCTGACGTATGCATCCATAGTTATGCAGACTTTCACAATGAAAAAAATGAGGGCAGTTTTGGGTGGTCAGCTTTCAATGATCCCTGCTATGGAGATAGCAGAATGCAAGGGAAAATCCAGAAACTTCATTTGCATCAATAGTAGCAACTGTTATTTTTCAATTGCCATTTGAACTAAAGGAAAATAAAATAAAATTTGAATAAATACTTCTTTTGTTGTTTTCACGTGCTTGAGAATTTGTTAAAGAAAAATGCAAATGTCAAAATATTAGCAGCAATAAAGATAAAGAAAGTAAAGGTCATGGTTTCTTCGGAGATGTATAAAATGTCTACTGAAAATCACACTAATCTAGTTCTCTTCAATTCCATGTTCTATGTCTCTAGACTGATGTTTAGAGCATCTTATAACTAAACTTAACCCATGGAGGAAGAAGGGGTAGAGAGAATGGGCACAGAAGAGGCTAAATCACCAAGGACTGCCATTTATATCATGCACTGTACAACTTCAGAGAGCACCATTTTCATGGACAACTGTGAATGCATGCAGCAGTCCTGAAAAGAGGAGTCAAAGTCAGGAACAGAAAAATCGTCCAATGGCACAGAAGAGTCTCCAGTCTATGAAAATTCCCCACTCCATGAGTGGAAGCCATTCTCATTTCACTACACAAACAGGTTACAGATTGTAGAGAATCAAAGCCTATAGAGCAGGTAATATGTGGTTTTATTCAGTAAGAAACCTCTCAAGACCATGGAAATAAAGAGAATGAAACTAATAAGAACCAATAAATATGCAATGAATAGGATTACTGACCTGTGCAAGTTACGTAAAAGATTGATCTTCAGTCGCAAATGCATGTGATAAGCAAGCAAATCTAATTTACAAAGCAGATCAATATCTGCATTAGATAATTTCCTGTTTTAAAAAGATAAGGTAAAGTGACACACCTCAGTTTGGGGATAAAAACATAAATTTCAGGCAGCACCCCATCTTTCCATTAGTGAACACATTTAAGGGGCATAATGTGGGCAGTTTTGCAGCTTTGAGAAAGTTCACTAAGTGTATAGAGAAGGAAACCAAATAGCAGACGGTTTTGGGGAACAACTTGAGCTTCATCACTTTGGCTGGCAGAGTGAAGTGTGTAGCATCCCTTAATGACCCTTCTCTTTTTGTGAAATCAAAAGAACATTTATGAGTTCACTTTAGTTTCAAGGGTGTGTGATTCATAGTGATGGGTGCTACTCAAGGAAGAGGAGTAGAAAGAAAGCATCTCTTTCTATTAATGGTTGCTCTTCTTTATCACTGTGCTTATGTGTAGTTAAATTCTTAATTATGGCAAGACACTGGAGTATTCCAAATGCTTTGCTCTGCATCTGAAAAGAGAGCCTTTGATGTAAGCAGTGCTGGGCAGTTGTTTTAAAATGTGATTTGGAGATCAAGTTCTTGACCTAATATGGTCAAGGTCTATTTTAGACTCTTTCATTTGAAACTAGCACCAACAGATTAAAGAGGAGTTTGCATTGCAAATTCAAAGTAGAAATGTCTATGTGACCAACATTTGATTTCTTGCTTTTCAGGGTCCAGATTGGTAAGTCTTTGGGGGGTTGAATACTATAATGATATCGCTGCCTTATGCAGAAAAATAATTATAATCTATAAAATGGAATGGTAAGTATTCGGAGAGGTCCAGAGCTTGTTTTCACGGCACATTGATGACTACTGGCTTGTGACCCATTAGGAGGTTAAGTTCATTGTCAGTAACCACCATATTATCCTAACCTCTCCCGCTGACCACAGAGCAAATGAACCAGAAGATAAGGTTCTTCCTTGGATCATTACAATTTTCCATTTTGGTAAATTTATGTCTTTTTTGATGGAGCAAAGTAGCATTAAGCATTGTAATTCCAAGAGCTGAAGTAGAGGTGTTAGATAAGTCCATCTGAGCCAACTCAGGTCTCACTCAGGTCATGTCCTAAAGAGATCACTACTGTCCCAAGTCTGGACTCAGATTTTCAGGTCCAGAATTGGTTCTGTTTGCACATCCAAACCAGTATTCTGATTTCCTGTTTATAGTGGTCAAATTGCTATATCGTGGACAAATTGTTTAGGACTCATGTTCAGGGACTGCTCTCTTAAAAAAATCTTGGTTTCTGGACAGTTAAGTGGATTCCACACTCTCACTGTGTCAGTGATAATGATACAGCATCTTGAAAAACACCACTCAGTGATTTGAACTGGGAATGTTTCATGTAAAGAATTATTAATTATAATAGAGAATGGGGATAATGAGGGATTGACTGGCAGGAAATAAAAATAAATCTACAAAACACAGGAATAGCAAATATATGCAGTGGCTACTCCTCCTTGGGCTAAGATAAGCCTCTAAGGAAGAAGCGGGTCTTATAGGAATGGGAAAGTTGTTACCATGCCATGTCACTGAGAATACTCACCAGGAACACTTTCTGAAAACCTAACCTCAGAGGTGTCAGGGAAGCCATCCACAGGGAGATGTCACACCTTGGAATCCACTCAAGAGTTACTCAAGAGGCTCTGGAGGAAGCTGTTGGCTTCTAGGTGCATAACCCACTATGTGCCATAGAAACCCTGCAGTGGAGATGTGCACCAAAGGAATCAGGAGAATAGACAAGAATTGGGAGGAAAGCTCCCTTCTTCCATGCCTGCATTCTCTACTGACAACAACAGCATCCTGCCCGGTGGCAAAGGGGAAATAGTTCTAGGGTCCAGCTCCATTCTCGTGAAGTAGGCAATGAAGGGTGGATTTGGAGCTGAGAGGCAATCCGTTAATAATGGGTACAGTTGCTAAGTCTGTTAGCATGAAGTTAGTTCAAAGAAAAGTAGATATTCTACAAAAAGGTGTTATTTAAGCTGAATAAAATCTAATAAACCCACCCTGTCAAAAACCATAGCATATCTCTTTATTCAAGGGAACTGTCCACGGGTTCCAATCTCACAACCCTCAGGTAGTTCTGGAAGAACATGAAATAATTCTTGGCCCATTTTGTAAGTTCTGTTACAAACGTCTTCCTGCTGTTTGAGAAGAGTATAACACAATCAGCGTGGTTTAAATTTTTTTATCACTTTCATGTTCTGTCTCTGTCATGGTATAATCTTACTACTTTGATCATTTCCGCTTGTCCCTGCCATACAGTATAATGTTTAGGTGACAGCTACAGGTGGCTAACTCTCCTGGACTGGAGACTACCTTCCTTCCAAATTACAAACGATTTGTCACAAAAGCCCCTTTCATGCCTGTAGAAGGAGCTCTCTCCAACCTGACCTGAGAGAAGGAACTCCTTTAACTTTTTAGGCCAAAGATGTTTGATTTTGTGACTTATTGAAAAAACTTAACAACCTTCCTGAAAACCTTTCTTATTCCCTGTGATAAGCTTTGCAAAGGGGAATAAATAAAGTTTAAAAAAACCCACTGAGTCATAAAGACAAGTATTTTCTAGCTGTGTGACATTAGCTACTCTGTGCCTTGATATGCACAAATGTGAAGAAACATGGGTACTAACCGCAGCCAGTTCACTGGGTCAATGTGAAAATCAAGTGAGGTAATACATACTAAGCCCCTTAGGTAAAACCTGACACATAGTTAACACTCATAAGTGCCATTTATGACCTTATGTGAAGACAAAAAAAAAAAAAAAAAAGAGCTGGAAGAAATTATGCCTAATTTGAGAGTAAAATATCCGTACAGATGAATAATTTTAATAAATTTCTGAAATAAAAGTATTGTTCCTCTTGGCACCAGACTGAATTTACTTTCATTGACTACAGTTATATATATTCTATTTATGAAGTACTATGAGAACTTGTAAAATGTAGAAAAGTTGTCCATTTAGGGTCTGGAAACTTCCAGAAAAACCCTGTCTCTCATGGGTTTGTAATGAATTGGGACGCTCAGTGCAGAATCTAGTATCACTAGATGGCGCTGTAGAGCAATTAAGCTTGGTTGCTGGTAAAATGATTTTTAAACATTATTTTTAAATTAGATTATGCATATATGAACATTCTGCACAGGCATAGGTAATTATGTGAACTGAAATAGTGTTTTCATGTTCTCCATGCTTTTTGCTCTCAAACAGCTGGTGTGGCAAGTAGGCGAGACCCTGAGATTCAGTGGACCAGGAGAAATAGTGGACATTTAGGAACATAACACAAACCAAGGGTGTACTCAGTAGCTGGTTGGGATCACTAAATGGTGATGGCACAACTCTGATCCAAGGTCAAATTGTGAAAGCCAAGGCTAACATTACTAAAATGAAAATGAGAGTTACATGAACGCTTTAAAAATGGAACATTCAAGGATTGTGATTTGATATCCCTGTTTATATCAGAGGCCTGACAATATACCTGATGTTTTCCCATCTGGTTCACAAAAGTAAGGCTAAGTTTCAAATATGTTTTTTTCTAGTCTTACTTTGTGTAAATATTTTCACTTTATGAAGAGCATATCTTAGGGACCCTAAGGAATGATATGAAAGATTGGCTTTAGGATTTGGTAGAGCATCTTTAAGGAAATAGCGAGGAGCGAGTTGTGATGTAAAGAAAGGATAGGAACTGATTTATATACAGATGTTAAAAAAGGCTATAAAGAAGAGAAGGTGCAGGCTGTGTTTAGGCATTTGACTCAGTACAGTGCAGTAAAACCAGTCGATTCAGATCGTTGCCTTCAATCTCCCCAATCAGTACAGCCTCACCAATTTTTAAACCAGCCAGCAGAGAGCAAGAATGACTTGGACGGCCATACCGCAATCCATTTGTTGTACAGCACAGAGCTACTGCTAGATTCCTACCAAGCCACAGCATCAGGTAGGAGCAGACTGCCCTTGCCTTGCAGGCAGATGGCTTTGATGGGAACTTAGATAAAGGAAGTGAGTGGTCATGGCTCAGACGTTAGAAATGGTGGGAAAGGGAACAATCCAACAACCTTATGATAGAGAAGAAATGGAAATAAGAGATTTGCAAGGTCAAGAATTAAAGAGGAAATATAAAGACACTCAGAAGGAAATGATACCTTGGCTTCAGGATATTAACTCCTGATTCTTCCCTCCTTGTTAAGTTGGAGCTTCAAGTAGTCAGAGATATCTATGGTGTGTGGAGAGGAACATCTGCCTGATGATGGTGCAGTTCAGGATGCTTGTTGGTGCCCAAAGATACAATGTGTCAGTACTCTGGACCTTGAAATCCCTCTGGTGTGAGCTTTGGAGATTTCAGTCTCCATAAAGCTGACCTTAACTGAATTACTGATACTTCGTTAATGATTCTCTGTTATCTTTGGATTATTAGACTTTAAGTTGGAATTACAGAATCCTACTTTGGATATCTTCTTAAAATTAAAAGACAAATGTGTGTCATAGTATTACCTCTGCAAAGTTCAGGTGGTAACCAACTCCATTAAGAAAACAGTGACTGAGTATGACCATACAGAGGGAATGTGATTTCTGTGGCAGCTGGTATAGAAATCCCATCTTTGAGGAGGATTTTGCTGAGCCTGTGAGACTCTTTCTGACCAGGAGTTCATCCTGAGAAGAACTCAGACCAGTTACCCCCAGGGCTGCCCATCATGATGTAGGGTGGCAAAAGGAGAAGATGAGATGCTAGGCAGAAGTGACCTCTTTGTGGCTTGTCAAATATATGAAGTTACTCAACACATGAGGCTATGGTTTGAGACTATGGCTCTAAAGTTCATGTTGAAATTTGTCATTGTAACAGTATTAAGAGGTGAGACCTGTAGAAGGTAATTATGGCATTGAACCTCTGTCCTCATGAATGGATTAAGGCCAATATCACAGGAGTAAGTTAGTCATAAAATGGTGGTGTTCCACTCCCATTGGTAAGAGCCCCCATACGATAAAAGCTATTACTAAATGATGCCTTCTACCATGTTATGGTGCAACAATAAATCCCTCACCAGATTCAGCCCCTTATTTGTGGGCTACCAGGCTTCCAGAATCATGAAATCCTATCAGTCTGTGATATTCTATTGTAGTAGCAGAAGACAGATAAGACACATGATATGCTTAGTTGAGTGGCTCCTTTGGGAGGATTGGATCTTGGGTGCAGCTGCCATTTTATAATTGAGGAGGCCCTGACAATATACCTGGTGTTTTCCCATCTGGTTCACAAAAGCAAAGCTAAGTTGAAAATACATTTTTTTCTTAGCCTTACCTTGCATAAGTATTTTCACTTTATGAGGGGCATATTTTAAGAAAGGTAAGTAGTGAAATAAAAGGTTGGATTTAGGTTTGGTAGAGCATTTTTAAGGAAATAGTGAGGAGAGAGTCACGAAGTGAAGAAAAGACAGGAATTGGTTCGTAGACATATGTTAAAGCGGCCATAAAGAAAAGAAGGTACAGGTACCATGAGCGAAGAAGCACCTACTATGAGAAAGCATGATGTTATGACATGTATTTAATGGAATCATTTAAAGCTGACAACAGCTCACCCAACTGGAGTGTGGCAAATCCACCACACACACTCACTCTGACAGAGTAGAAAAGTCAACTCTCATCCAATGCAGTGAGTGAACAAGAATATGGGTGAGATCTCCCTGTGCCCTCTCACTTACCCTCTTAGTCTATATTCAACTCTCATGGTAGCTAGGACCTCCCTGGCCATGGAAGGGTTAGAGAAACTGAATAATGGATTAATTACTCCTCACTTGCCTAATCTGTGAGATGGAGAATTAACAGAGCCTCTTCCATGAGATGTAGCAATGGTTCATATAAAGCCCTTAAAGTATTGCCTCTTAAAGGTTCTTTAACCCATGGGCTTTGGGAAACATTTGAGATCACAACTGAATATATAATGTATGTTAGATATTATTATTAAAATGATCTATTATTCTCAGCAGTAGTAACAGATGAAGAAAACACGATTGTTTTCATCAGTTTTCTGTCACTAACAAAATACCTGAGATAATCAACTTATAGAGAAATAGTTTATTTTGGTTCTCAGTTTTGGAGTTCCAGTTCACAATCTGCTGGCTCCATTCCATTGGGCCTGTGGTGAACATATCACAGCAGGAATGTGTGGTGGAGTAAAACAGCTTACATAATGAGCCAGAGAGCAAAAAGAGCAAGGAGAGGGTCAGGGGTCCTACAATTCCCTTCAAGGGCAAAACCCCAATGACCTAAAGACCTCCCACTAGGCTCCACCTCTTAAAGGTTCTGCTACTTCCCAATAGGACCACCGTGGGGAGCAAGCCTTTAACCCATGGGCTTTGGGGAACATTTGAGATCCAGACTGTATTAATGATCTTTAGTGTTCAATTTTTTTTCAGTCTGCCCTTATGACCGTGACTTCTGAGTCCTCAGCAACTGTTCCAACTCTGGTACTTTTTAAAAGCCTTGGTAGCCTAACATGTAAACAGGCTCAGAGGTCTATTCCCATACAGTCCACCTTCCAGCTGTAGGCACTGTGGCCAAGGACCAACATTATAATATTCCAAGGGAGATGAAGACCAGAGCCAAAGCAGAAAGAAATGAGAAGGAGAAAAATAATCATTTTAATGAAAACCAGTTATAATTAAATAATACAGAACTAAAACTGAACATTTTTGTTAGACCCTCTATGAGTAATGTTTGTACTTTGAAACTTCTAAAATATTTAAGGCAAGAACAAATGAAATGCATGGCAACCAGTTAAGGTCATACATTTAGGACAAAAATGCTAAAATATTAAAATGAAAGACATAAATGTTCTAACTGAAATACTGAGATTCTGTGGGATGAATTATTCAAAGTAGGAACATGTGTGACCTCTAATCTATTATATAAAAGGGGAGAAAAGGGTAGTGAAGTTCAAGTGCAGAGCAATGCCAAGAATGGGGAAATGACAGCAGGTAATGCTTAACAATATTCTGGCTTTGTGCTCAGATTCAAGGGAAAAGACTTTACAGAAAGAAGTGTGGTTGGCTAGTGGAAAATGGAGTTTGGAGAGTGGATTCTCGGGGCTTGAGAACAGTATTTTTCAGTCAGGACACCTCAGTGGTCAGGATAGACTAGGTTGTGCTGCAGTAATAAATGATCCCAAGCCTAAGGGTCTCAAAACCACACAGCTTTATTTCTCACTCACAATAATTGTCTTTCATGAGTTGGTAAGATCTTTATTCACAGATCACTTAGGGACCAAAGTTGCTAGGATACCACTACCATTTTGAACTTTGCTATCCTCGCCCTAGAGTGAAGTGAAAGCCTGGGGGTATAAATCAGATAAAATGACAAGGAAATTGAAAAAAAAAAAATCAGAAATCACTTCTGTCACTTATGCAGGACTACTTCAAGAGAGGCCAGGAAGCACAATCCTACCCTGTGCCCACAAGTGGGGATGGAAACTCTGAGAGGCAGGACATACTAGGCACAAGAATAGAAAGAAGTTACATGGAATTATAGGCAAATGGGGGTTTGAATAATTCAATGGCTCATAATTGCTTGGCAAAGAATTCCATGTATCTGCACCAGACTTTTTAGTTCTAGAAATGCACACACACATACATACACACCCACATAGTAGTCCCTGACTTATTCACAAGGATGTGTTCCAAAAAACTCCAGTAGATGCCTAAAACCAGGAATGGTACCAAACTAACACTGTTTTGTCTATACATATAGACCTAGGCTAAAGTTTAGGTGCATTAAGAGATTAATAATAGTAACTAATAACAGAATAGAACAATTATAATATGCTGTAGTAAAAGTTATTTAAAATTTGCCAATTATTTATTTCTGGAATTTTCCATTTGATATTTTTGAACCATGGATGACTGCAAGTAACTGAAACTTTGGAAAGTAAGATCACAGATACGGGGAGAATTAATACATAATATATAATGCATATATCTTATATAGATTATATACAGATATATATATTATTATATACAGAGTATATATATAATCATATATAATATTATATTATGTACATATATTATACACTTTTCTTGTGAATTTTATTGTAAAGTAAAAGATATACAAGTTACTTATTTTAAAAATTCAAATATGAATAAGTGTAGAGAAAAAAACCCTCACTTTTAATCACCTAGACCAGGGTGAGCAAATTATGGCCTATAGGCTTAATTATGTGAAGTAGTGTCTCTGTATATAAAGTTTTATTGGAACAGTCGTGTTCATTATCCTCCATACTGCCTATCCTACAGGCTGCTTTCATCCTGACAGCAGAGTGGAGTAGTTGTACCCCTGACTATATGGCTTACAAGGTATAAAATGTTTACTCTCAGGCCCTTTAAAGAAAATGCTTGTCCACCTCTTATCTGATCCCACCAATCTAAGATCATTGTAATTATTATTGGGCATATTTCCTGCTAATATTGTTCTGTGTGTGTGTCTATGAAAAAATGAAATCATATTCTATATTTTATATTAGTGCCCTTGGTTCTGCAAATGATGGAGATGTTCTACATCTGTACTATCCAATATGATAACTACTTGAAATGTGCTTTGCATGCCCAAAGAACTAAATTTTTAATTTTATTTAATTATAATTAATTAAAATTTAAATAACCACAGGGGACTAGATTAGTGTATATCATATTGAACTGAACTTTCTTGAAATATTTTTTATTTGCTTAATATTTCATGATCATTTCTTCAAATCATTAAATATTCTTTGTAAAACCTCTTTTTATGACTACATAATATTATAATATATGGACATGTCATCATTTACTAGCTGAGCCCCATCTTTGACACAAATTGCTCCCAATTTTTCACTATTACAATCCAGTTCTGTGATGAAAATTTCTGGGCATACATGTATTTGCATGTGTGTATGGTTATTGACTCAGGACAAATTTCTAGATGTATCATTTGATCAGGGAACATAAGTATTGTTCAGTTTGATCAAATGAATGAATTATCAAATTCCAAGAGGATCTTTCCAATCTTCATGCCTGACAGTAGTTTTTAAGAATGACTACTCCCCATGCTCTTCCATGTGCATTTTAAATAATTATCTAAAAAGGCTTTCTCCCTGGTCTATCTCACCTGGACTGAGGGCCCCTTTGGATGTCAAAGGGATCATTGAGCAGGACACTTTATGAAGACCATCAGTGTCAAGAGAGTTGGTGACTGAAAGCGGAGTGTATCATTTTCCACCCAAGTCTTCCTACAATCCAGGCTTTGAATGACTTAACCAGTTTGGGTGATCACTTTTAAATCTAGTTCTATGGACAAAGCCCTGGTGCTGCAGCTACTCCTGACATTGAAATATTCTTGCTTGGGAGTTATTGAGACTTAAATGAGTTTGTTATGTGAGAGAATGAAATAGGAAATCTGCAAATGGGGGAAGGGGAAACCAGCTCCTTTCCTTCCTCCACCTCCGACCTCCAGGTTGGAAGTTCTAAGAAAGAAGCAAAAGAGACAAAGAGCGAGGAAGGAATAAGGATGTTGGAGATAAATAAGAGGTTCAGATACTCACGGCAAGTGGTGTGGGCAACAGAAAGATTTGGCCAACAAGAGCAGGGTCTTCTGATGAGAAAAATGTGGAACTGAGTTTTACTCTGCCATCTCAAAATGCATTCTAAGTAAGTGGATTTATCTCTGTGGGCCTCAATTTATTTTCTCAAGGGAATAATAATAGTGCTTTATGTCCAAGGATTATTAAAAGGAATCTGTGTGAATAATTGGGTGCAGGGCCTGACTGGCACTCACAGCACTGAAGTGTTGGTCCAGGTACTTCTTCACTGCAGGCAACCTCGCCCCGTGGCAAGGGGCTTGTCACTGGGGCTGGACTCACGGCCCAGCTATAGCATGTGTTGCTCAAGTAGGAAAATCCTTATAATATGTTTACAATATTTCATCCGGGCATTCCCAAAGTCAAGGACCCATCATCCAGGATCTGGGCTATTTGTTGCTCTCTGGATTTGGGGTTGGGGGTGCTGTCTCCTCTTGTGCCTTAATAATTACTTTTCAATAACTTGGAAAATCATGGGTGTGTTTAGACCTGCCCAAAGCTGCCTATGCATTAAGACATTTCCTACCAATGTGGAGTCTTTATTTTAAAATGTGCAAATTTTGTCTTTTCCTCCCTCCCACCTCACCCTGTAATGGGGGAACTCCAATCCCTACCATTTGATCTGGGGGCAGTAGTATTGTAGATCTTCTGTGTTAACAGAGAGAGAAAGAGAACACATTAATTCAATTTATGGGCAATCATATTCTTCTCCTGCTCTATGGATCTTTCCATTTCCTTTAAAATAAACACAGGCCAAAAATGACTGGGGAAAATGCCCAAAGGAGAGGAATAAATCCAACATAAAAGACAGTCAAGACCAGGCGTACCAGATTCATACTAGCAGGGATGATTCCTACCCTGCCTCTGCACACACATACTCTTTTTTGTAGCTGATTCTCCAGATAGCACAATACTAACATTTTAGGAAAGCCTTGAGTGATTCCTCCTTAGGACATAATGGTCATTGCTATCCACCAACCAGGGAAGCAATAGCTACTTCCCGAATTGGTATTTGCAAACACCAATTGTTTTTGCAAAGATAGAGTTATGGAATCCAGTCAGGCTTGCCATGAACACTGAAACTCTAGTGTCAGAACCTGAGGAAGTAATGTTGATATTTTATCTGCTCCATGGTGGTTGCTGGGATCACTAGGTAAGTTTTTGAAACAAAGAGAAGATGGTCATGCAGCTCACAAAGAAGCAATTGAAACCCAACCTAAGTATTACAACAGCTGGTTTAATTACTAATAGGAGAAAGCTGATTTTTTTCTGAGAAGCCCAGAAAGTGAGTGAAAGGTTACATTTTCATAAAATGTGTGTGGGTAGGGCAAGCAAAACCAATATTTGCTTGCTTAGGAAGATAGAAATCTTGAGAGTGGCCTTGCTTACAACTTCCAGCACTCAGACTAGTGCTTGGGTTGTCCCAAACTGCCTGCCCTAATGAAGACACTTGGGCTTTTCACGAGGGAACAGTTGAATTCCTTCTAGAAGATTCCTTCATAACCCGTATCCACCATGTTCACGTTCTATTTACCTAATATATTTCCCAATGAGCTAATTAGTTAATACATTCACACATGAAACTAATTATGATAGAATTAAAGCTTTTCCTGCTCTTTTCTACAAATTGAATTACTAAGTCTCAGATTGAATTCTAAAAATCTCTTCTTGACTCATTAGGGAGGAAAATGAATCACACGTGTTGTGAAGCTTGAGCATCATAATCTCCTGTTGCCACTGTGCCGGGAACTCCATGCTCTCGGAGAAGTGGGGAATCTGCATGACAAAAATTAGAAAATGGGAGTAGGAACCTCAGTGGGATCTTTAAAGTAGCCCATCAGAACACAACTCCTGGCAGCCACCCAATCAGTCTTGTAGCCGAGAAGCAGGAGGAGCCTAAGTTGGCCATTCGTAAACTTATTTAGTTATGATTCCCTTGAGAAATGATAATGCCTGTCACCTCTTAGACATATTAAACATTTCAAATCATAAAATAGGGTATCCAGACTATTCTGAATGGCTATATTTACATGATCCATCTTAACAGGCATGTCAACATTCGTGTCGTTGAAGAAGTAGCTTTGGGAACTGTTGCTCTGCATACAAATGAAGGGTGGATGGCACCAACCCCATAGTACTGCGTGGCAGAAAATCCCAAATGCTCTTTTCAAAAACTATATAAAAACCGTATGTGTGCACGCCCAGTTGTAGGCATTTGTGTGTCAGTAAGAATTACTAAATTAGTACTGGAAGACCACATTATGTTGGGATTTTTTTCCCAGTGTGTTTCAGAGTAGAATGCTTTCAAATAAAATATATTGGGACCTGCAACAATGAAATTCTACAGCCCTTCATTCCTCTCTATTACCTAGTAGGTTAGAGGCACCCTGAGGTGCACAAAATAATCAGCCCCAGACCCCACCTTCAGGGCATTTACAGCCTATTAAGAAAAACTATGTTTTTTTCCCATTAATGGGGAGAATTCAGATACAGCCAGACTCCTCATTTGTTGTCAAAAGTGGAAAATCATACTCCGCTGGAACACATTATTAGTTTAAAATATACAAACAGATGCCAACATAGAAAACTTAAAGAATCATAGACTTCCAAATCCCTTGTTTGACAAGCTGAGTCAAAGAACGTTTGAATAACTTGCCCAGTGTCACACAACTGGTTACTGCCCAGATGGTATCAGAGCTCAGCTTTTTGACTTGCAGATAGAGACCTACATGCCATCTGAGAACACCAGACTGGGTTTTGGTGAGGCCCTTTCTGGCTCTAAAATACTATGACTCTCTGAGGACTCTATGACCATGCTGTCACTCCCCCATCATCCTTTTTAATTAGTAAAATCACTCAGTTGAACAAAAATAATTGTTTCATTATGCTAGGAAAAGAATGCCATGTTTAATTATGAAAAATGGCATAAAGCCTCATTCACTTTAGGGAAACTTTTATATTTAAAAATTGGATATAGAAACAGTTTAGACAGTAAGAAATGGCCCTCGTTTATTATTAGATAATATCTGATTGCCCATTAACTTTAACCCTATCATTGAATACATAGCAAACTACCTTGTTGTCTCCTTGCACTAAAGCACCTGTAGGAAAAGGCTGTTTTCACTCTACCATTCTAGTAATTTCTAGGTCAAATTTCTTTTTATCTGGAAGGATGTTTTTAACTGAGCATTTGATGTCACATAGTTGCCCACTGATAAAGTGCTCTGTAAGTGCTTCCTGAAGAATGCAGGCTGAAGTGAACCCTTTCAGATCAGTACATGAGGCTTTATTAGCTTTTGCTACAAGTTCAGCCCTAAACCAGGCTTGTGGGTGGGAAAAGAAAGTTTGTGTCTGTTTTTATCATATGTGGTTAGTTGCTTTTAAATCAGCCTGCCTTCCAGCCCCTGCTTGCTAAGTCCTGGGAAGTCACATTTGTATTAGAAGGCAGAACTAATAGTGATAAAATGTGGCAGCTGTACAGATAGTAGTGCTCTGAGACTTTGTTTCAATGCACTTTCCCACACAGAGTCTCAGTGGTGACCACTATGGTGGTCAGAAAAAATATTACTATGAGAAATATTTAAGTGACATGCCTGAAATCAGACAGAGGGCAAACTCAGGATTAAAATCAAGGTCATTGGAAGCCTGGCCATTTCTCTATGAAGGGCAGCCCTTGTAAGGAGATTGCTCAGTTTCAAGATAACTTCAGCTTGTATTTCTGCTCCTGCCCACTTAATGACTCCAGAATTGCAGCTGTGGCTTCTGGTATCCCTTCTATGTGAGTCAGCTTCCTGTTACTGTAATGAATGCTTGAGATAAATAAACTTATAAAGATGAAAGGTTTATCTTGGCTCACGGTTTGGGAGATTTCAGTCCATGATTGGTTGGTCCTGTTGCTTTGGATCTGTGGCAGTACATCAGGGCAGGAGTGCATGGTAGAACAGTCATGACCAAGTGAAAGACAGGAAGAGGAAGAGACCAGGATCCTACAATTTCCTTTTACAGCACAATCCCCAATAACCTGACTTCCTCCAACTAGGCCCTATCAAAGAGGCCACTACCTCCCAATAGCACCATAGGTTGGGAACAAAACCTTTAACACAGGGGCCTTTGGGGGACATTCCAGATGCAAACTATAGTACCTCATTATCTGACACAAGCCATATCTTAACACTAAATTGTTCATATACTTTCTCATGCTCTGACCTGTCTTGATGGTATTTTGATGTTAATCATGGGCTATCTTACCCCTTCAATTTAATTTCAAATGTTTGGATAAAAACAGAAAACTTTGTACCATGATTTTTTAGTTCTGACCCTTCATTCTCAGACCCAAGTTTTCCTTATATTTCTAAAAAGGATCTCATGGAAATAGAAAATAATTTCATTGGGATTTATAAGGCACCTGAAGCATTAGCCATGATGCTAAGAACATTCAATCCTTCAGCATCCAAAGGAGCTGAGAACTGTGGGTACTAGAACCCGGGCAATCTGACTCCAAAATCCATAGTCTCAGCTGTGACACTGCCACTATCTCCCATGATGCTATACTTGGAAGTTTTGTGTAATGCAAGCATTTAGAAATCTATTTTAAAAATTATAAGATTCTGGGTTTTCTTCCCCTCCTGTGGCCTAAACTCAAACAAGAACATACCTAATGAACAGCTGCAATTGATATTTTCATCTTAATGAAATATCTTAGGGATTAAATATCAAAGAAATTGTTCTATTTAGCATGATTTATGATGTCCCAACTTTTCCAGTAGTTCATTTCAAATAGGTTTTTTTTTTTCAATAGTGGGAGAAAACAGTACCATAGTAGCTTTTACAACTATGTGTGGGAAATTAACTGAAAATATTAAAAAGATCACTCAAATCTTGTTTGCATTTTTTTTATCCTTGAAACAGCAACAATAACAACATGAGCAAATGCAACCTTTTTTCTCTTCTACATTTGTTGAATTTTCCTCCCCGAAAATAAGTCCTTTAATAAGGAAGTATAAAAAGAAAACTGAGTTGTTTCAAGTCAAATTATATTAAAACTTTTTTGAAAAGAAGTTTTACCAAAATGAGTTTGCATATAAAAAGTAACTACCAAATGAATGTATTAGGGAAGTACAGCCATTCTGCCTGTTTTTATTATGCAATAATTTATCCATGAACGGTTTATATACCATGTCCATATTACAGTGTTTCTTCCCTGTCACTGGGAGTACTCAAGCACAGCTGAATGAATGTGCACCAATCCAGAAAGTTCCAGAAGTATTTTGCAATGAGTAGGAAGTTGAGTTAGGGCGGACAATGAGGTACCTTCTAATTTGAAGATTCTCTCATTTCCAATTTAGACGACTGAAATAAGGTCAGTATTGTCATCAATTGGATTTCATAATGAAAGAAAAGGCCCCAGAGGTGGTAAGCAGAGGTGGGATACCCTGGCCTGCCTGTTTTGCTGTTTGATTAGCACTTACTCTCTGTGAGGCCCTGGAGAAGTTATATTTCCTGTCTGTACCTCAGTCTTCTCATTGATAAAAGGGATATAATAATAGTATTAACCTAAGAAAGTCATTTTGAGGATTGAGTTAGTGTAAGTGGAATGCCTAGGGTGTTCCCTGGTATACATCTTTGCTATGCTATTACTTTTAAAGAACTACAGGGCTGGGTTGTTCATTTGAAATAAAGCCTGCTTATCTCCAACAGGAAACAAATGGTGGTCCCTTCTGAGTTTAATGAAGATGAAGTTAGGGCTCATATTTTATCTGAAGTAGAGAAAAACAGCAAGAAAAAGCCTGGGGTATTCTCATCTCTCTCTCTCTCTCTCTCTCTCTCTCTCTCTCTTTCTCTCTCTCTCTCTCTCACACACACACACACACATACACAGAGTCTTTAAAAATAACAGTGTCCCCAAACTTACCTTACACCACTGTCCCCAACCCTCAAACATGACAACAGGTAGGTAGGTCAGTAGGTAGATCGGTAGATATAAATTGTGAGCTTCGTGTCCTGAAGACAGCTACCTAGTTCTATATTGGCTTGGCACAGCACCTCTTTTCCTTAGAAAACAAACTTGGATATTATTGGTCTATTTGCATCTTAGAATTTCCACTTTAAGTATTCAGGTCTAATACTGACCCATGGCTTCAATTTGGCAGTTCAAGTCCACCAGTTTGCCCTGAGCCCCTGCTAAGTACAAGGTGCTATGGAAACAAAGATGATATTGTCCTAGGGTACTCTGTCTAGCAGGAAGTCCAACAGGCCAAAGCCCAAGGTTTCCATTAGTGTGATAATAAGTCCTCTGATCAGTTCTGCGTAGGACATAGTAGGAACTTAGGAGCCACTTGACTCAGCCTCTGGGGACAGTGAAGACTTCCAGACAGAGAAAAACTCGTTAGACTTGAAGCAGGTACTAGATTGATGTAGAAAGTAAGCCAAACAAGCAAGAGAGAGTGAAATAAAAATCCAAGACAATTAGACTAAGAAATGTTTTCATTCCTTCCATAAACTTTGAAATGAAGGCAAACCTAGGCTTGGATGTGGCTGTGCTACTTATTAGCTCTGTGACTTTGGGCAAGTTACTTAAACTCCCTGAACCTTAGTTGAATCCCCTCTGAAACAGGGTCTCTGTCTCAGTGCGTATTCTAAAAGCAGTTCATATCCCTGGGTCCCAGGCAAGCACCACAGGCAGGAAGATTTTGAATATCGGTGGCATTAAATCACTCACTCTAAAACATAATCAAAGAGGAAATAATAATTTGTAGAACCTTCCTGGAATGACAAAAGCTCTCAACTTAACTAAAAATTTAAATAATTATCATCCTGACCCATCTTCCCAATAACCAGGACTTTCAAACCAATTCCTAGAGTTAAATACAAATTATGGAACTATTGGATTAGCACCATTGTAACTTGTCCCTAACATATAGATGAAGCAAAACAGGGGCCTGTTTGTAATAACAGCTGCCAGATATCACAGGCCTACCATGAGTGAGGGCCTCCTTCTCTGCTGTTTGTAACGCACATTGCTACTTCAAGATGGTTCTGATCATGTTTACAAATGAAGAACCCAAAGCACAGTGGGTGATTTGACAACAGAAGCCACCAGAAGGTTACTCTGTTTGACTACAAAGATACTGTCTGCATTGTGGGGCCAGTGCACCTCTCGCCCTGCGACCAGGGAAATAACCACATGTGGACGAGGAGCTCCCACACCCCCAGGTGTCTGGGGAAAGCCATTCTTCCTCCTTCTGCCTCTATGACAATGCTACCATGGTGTTGGGATATGGATATGGTGAACTGTCCTGGGAACTCAGGGATTTTCCCAGAGAGGATAAAGGATTGCCCAAAACAGGAGAAGAAAAAGACTCATTGGAATTCTTTTTTTTTTAGTTGTTGATGGATCTTTATTTTATTCATTTATTATTTACATGTGGTGCTGAGGATCGAACCCAGTGCCTCACGCATGCTAGGCAAGCGCTCTACCACTGAGCTACAGCCCCAGCCCCTCATTGGAATTCTTCAGAGGGGAGTATAGTTTTAAGAATCTGAACCTGAATGGTGGGGCTGTCCTAACCCGGCAGTGAGCTTAGTCCTGTTTGATGTGTCTGCTTTGCAAATGATCCAAGATGCAGATGCAGCCTCTTTGAAAAGGGTTCTCTGGTCGTGAGGAGTTGTATTAACTTCTTAGTGGAGTAGAACATTTAGAAAAAGGTATATTTTTAAAAATCAGAGCTGTGACTTCAAACCTTGTCATTTGACCTTTCTAGGCTTCATCTACGCATCAGAAAAATGAAATTAAACGTATTTACTTCCCTTTCCTCATCTCTTAAAAAAAATCGTGATCATACTGTCACCATTCTGGGATGGTTGTGAGGACTAAATGAGAATAAAGCCGGGCATTATTTTTATGGTATTTTTATTAGACACATACAGCATTCAATATAGAGTGTCCGGATATGGCAGGTATTTGATAAATGGCAGCTATTATTACTACTAACAGGCACATTTTTGTATTCACACTGGTGAAAACCAAAGGGATGGAATGAGGAGAAATTGAAAATCCATGACAGCAAACAAATGTAAACATCAGAACAAAAACAATTAAAAAAAAAGCAGAACTGGAAGGAAAAAGAGTTCTAGGTCAAGTCAACCAAGCTGTTACCAGAATCTAGTTATTAGAAATCTCTACAGTGTAAATTTGGCCTTTGGGGATTTAAAAAAAAATTTGTTGTTGTTTTTACTGTTTTGTTTTCATTATACCCGAGTCTGTTTTAAAGATAACAGACTTCAGCCAGGCATGGTGGTGCACGCCTGTAATCCCTGCACTTTGGGAGGCTGAGACAGGAGAATTGCAAGTTCAAAGCCAGCCTCAGCAATGATGAGGCGCTAAGCAACTCAGTGAGACCCTGTCTCTACATAAAACACAAAATAGGGCTGGGGATGTGGCTCAGTGACTGAGTTCAATCCTCAGTACCAAAACAAAACAAAACAAAACAAATAAAAAAAAAAAACCCCAGACTTTACCAGGACAAGAAAGAAAAGAAAAGAAATTTAAACTTTTATTCCTTTAGTTAGTTCTGCTGTATAAAAGAAAGGAACAGGGTCCAGGTTTTTCACTCCATTCACCTCTGAAGAATTCTAGACTTTTCTCCTCCCCTTTGAGTGGGGCTCTGTCTATATCTATGATAGAAGGAAAATGGGAGACACATACAGCAAGGGTGGTGAGGACTGACTTAGAGCCCTCTGAGAAGCAGGCAGATTCAAGGGACAGCCTGAGGCTCCTGGTGTAGCTATCCCCTCCTCTTGGCATAGTTTATCCCTAAAAGCTATTCCACAGAGCTTGTCTCCTTGGTAGTTTTTTGCCCTGCCATGGACCTCAGTGGAGCTCAATTCATGATGTGGCTGAACATCCAGACCACTGCTGTCTGGTGAGATGGCTGGAGCCTAGGAGGCTGCACTCCTGAAACACCACAATCCCTGTGTCTGAAGAGGGGCATCCTGAATGGCGGGAAGGCACAACATCACTGAAAGTTAGTTCCCTGTGTTTGGTGAAAATTTTCAGACATGTTAAATTTGAAAGAGTTTCGTGGAGCAAGAAACCATTAACAAATGGCAGACCCCAGAACCAGGGTAGGTTCGGAATGACTTAGCAGGCTTCTACATGGCTGGATAGCAACCGTGGATAGAAAAGAAGTGACATTCGGAAAACAGAAGTGACACACAAAAATAGTGGATTGGATAAAGTTTGGCATTTGCCTTATTTGAACCTGCTTTGAATATTTGGCTGCCTGTGGTTGATTGAGGCTTGGTTTCTTTGTCCATACTGAACGGTAAGAGCAGGTTATAGTCTGTTTATAGCTTATTGTCAGGTTACATACAGGTCAGTATGGACAAAGAAACTGTTAGGCCAAATTTAAGATATGTACAGTGGCAACTTTAGGCCAAACTTATTAAATTTAAAATCTCCAAGCAATGTTACCCCAGAGTAGGCCACTTGGCCTATGAGCAGAGACCAAAGGAAAATGCTAATTAGAAGTCAGACATGTGAGCGGGGCGTGGTGGCGCACGCCTGTAATCCCAGCGGCTCTGGAGGCAGAGCAGGAGGATTTCAAGTTCAAAGCCAGCCTCAGCAACTTAATAAGGCCCTAAGGAACTTTGTGAGACCCCTGTCTCAAAATAAAACACAAAAAGGCTTGAGATGTGGCTCATAGGTTAACGCCCCAGGGTTTAATCTCTAATACCAAAAAAATAAAAAGAAGAAGAAGAAATAGTCAGACATGTGAAGGCAGGGCTGCTATGCCAAGCCAGTGTAGAAACAGGTAGCTCCCTTCAGGATGTAAAGCTCATGATTTATACATCTACAGACCTATCTATCTATGGATATGTGTATTTGGAGGGGGAATGGAGGTTTGGAAACACTCCTCTTTTTAAAACTACTTCAAATTTGTGCCTGTTGCTCTATAGGTGGAGGCAGTGCATTTTTAGGGAGTACATTCTTTTGTTTGGGAAAATACTGTAATGGATCTTTTTGTTAAGCAAAGATAGAGCCTCTGGAAAAAAACATTAAGACAGAGAAAAGCCATCCTGCTCTCCAGAGATTTTTTTTTTTTCTCTAATAGATTTTATGGCTTTCTTGGGAAATAAGCACACTGGGGAGAGTGGAGACAGGGAAGAGGGCTGGGGAGAGAAGATGTGCACTTTGGCATCGTAGTGGCAGGCAGGAGATTGACATTCCTCATGGACGGAGTTGTCTGTTTCCCTGTCTGTGGGACCGCTCCTCCTACTCTTCTCAGACCCTCAGTAAGGTTTTGTCCTGTTTGATGGCTGGCATTAGTTGTGTTCCTATAATATTGGAAGAGCTGATGTCTGCCTGGGACAGGCAAGCAACAAGGAGGTGATGTCAGGAGGTGGCAAGAGTTGTGTAACTCCACATTATGTATAACCACAATAATGGGATCCTAACTGGAACAAGTTATACTTATTCTATGTATGTATGATGTGTCAAAATATACTCTATTTTCATGTAAAAAATAATTAAAAAGTGATTTTTTAAAAAAAGAGACCATGTAATTATCTGTAAAGGCCATTTAAAGTAAAATATGTACAATGGTCCAGATGTATTACTATTATAAAGACTAGACGACCAGAAGGAGATGAATTAAAGCCCATCGGCAAGGCTTTATTGAAAGTACATGCTCTCGGTCGGAATCCTCCCATCCATCAGACTGTGTCCGGGAGAATGGTGCTGGGGCTCCAGTGCACAGAGAATTTGAAAAATCCCGGTCAGGAAGAGAAGGCCAGAGTCCTTCCTGGATAGGCCAGGAAAACCTGCTGATTGACAGGAGGCATGTCTACTGGTGCCCTCAGTGTCTGGCTGGCAGCTCCGCTCCGCAGCCGCTGACCGGTCCCCCTGATTGGACATCTTGGACCCTGAACCGACCTAACAATTATATTAAATATTATTAAAAAATGCTTAAAAGTAAAAAAAAAAATTAATACCAACCAACTGAAGCAAAAAGATGGAAAAAGTTCTGAGCCAGTGTGAGCACTGCCCATGAATCCTCATAAATTTTTGGGAGAGAAGACTGGACATCTCTTGGTCATACAGAGTAGGATTCAGATTATCTGAGACAGAGATGTTAGACATTCAGCATTGGGGGAACTCTGCAGTATATAGCCTGTTCTTCCTATTTAAGAAACCAATCTTCCCGCCATGAAACGCTTGAGAGTTAGAGCCCCCTTCTGCTAAGTAAGCCAAACAGACTAGACACTTGCTTTCCCAGCCCCACTCACCCAGCCAGGAAGTGATGGCATGTCACCCAGGCTTGGTCAATCAGGCACCTCCCCAAGACTCTGAATTGGCAACTCATGAGTCAAAGATGGGGCAGTGGAGAACTTACTCTGGGGAGTGGGGTGGAACTTTGTAGGGCAGGAGAGTGAGCCGGGTTAGTGGCATTTGTTATTAGATTTGTTAGTTCAGGTTCTCCAAGAAGCAGATGCTAAGATGGAACCAGAAGTGAGGAGATCTGTTAGAAAAAATGGCTCTGGAGGACAAAGAAGGAGGACGACGTGGGGGTAGGTGGAGAGCGCCATCAGTCTGAGAGGCAGGTTTGAAAATTGCAAAAAAAGGAAGCAAAGATTGCCTAGAGGAGCCTCAGATTGCCACATAGCTCTGAGAACATCTTGGCTTGGCCAATGGAGAGTCTCCAAGTAAAAGCTGTTGTATCAATTTCCTATTGCCATTGAAACAAATAACTAGAAACTGTGCTTAAAACAACACAATTTCCCTCTAATTAATATAGTTTTTTTTTTTAAATAGATGGACACAATGTCTTTATTTTATTGGTTTGTATGTGGTGCTGAGGATCGAACCCAGGGCCTCACGCATGCAAGGCAAGCGCTCTACCGCTGAGCTACAATCCCAGCCCTAATATAGTTTATTTTTAGCCTGTTTTTTAAATGTTTTATTTTTAAAAAGTAGTCACTCCCCATTCCTCCTCTATCTTCCAGTCTTCTCCACCAAGTAACCTGAAATTTTTAAACCCATGTTTTATTGAATATAGTTAAGTTAAAATTGTATATATTTAAAGTGTTCAATTTGATGACAGTATAAATGTACATGATGAGAGAAGATGTTGATCAAGGGGTATGAAGACTCTGTAATGCAAGATGAAAGTTCTGGAGATCTAATGTGCAATAATGTCAGTATCAATATTGGAACTTATAGTAGAAATTTGCTAAAAAGGGCAGACCTAACTGTCCTTACCATACCAGAGAGAGAGAGAGAGAGAAGAAAAAGGGGGAAAAGTTATAATTATGCTAGTTATTGGAAATATTAATGAGCTTGCTCATGTGAATATCACAAATCTATTAAAGCATTATCTTATAGCTCTGGAGTCAGAAATCTGAAATGAGTCTTCTAGTGCTAAAATCAAGGTGTTGACAGGGCTGGTTCCTTCCAAGGACTCCAGAAGAGCTGTTCCTTACCCCTTTCCGCTTCTAGAGACTGCCAAAGTGCCTTGGCCTGGGGCTGCCTCCCTCCAATCTCTGCTTCTGCCATCACATCTCCTACTGCCCACACTGATCTCCTGCTTCCCTCTTCTAAGGTCCCTTGTAACTACACCAGACCCACCTAGGTAACCCAGGATAATCTCTCCATCTCAAGATCACATCTGTAAAGTCCCTTGGGACATATAAAGTAAGATCCAAAAGCATTGGGGATTAGGACCTGAGCATCTCAGAGGAATCCTACACTGGGCAGGCATAAGCCTGGTGTCCCTGAAAGGCTCAGTCACTTTCTGTGAGCAGTCCTGAGGAAGCCTGACCTCTGTAATGCTGAGGCAGCAACTGGAGGCTCTCAGTCCACTATGCTGCCTGTAGCTGTGCTTGTGAAGGAGATCTGACTGGCTTAGCTCTGTGGTTGCCTCATTATGTACCTGGCTTCCTGTGCTGGTGGCAAGAACATGGGATCCGGGGGCCAGTGCCTAGTATCGCCAGCAATGCCCTCTGCTTATAGTTCTGGGGCATGATTTCCCCTTTGGTTCTGGATATCTAGATTCTTTTTCTCCTGCCTATTTTCTAAGCCTTCTTCTCCACACTTCCTGGTGTTTCTACAAGCTCTGTGGTTACCTTGTAATAAATTTCTTCTTTACTTAACCACACTTAGGTTTATAATTGTTTCCCATTATTTATTTACTCTTTTTTCTTTTCATAGTAGAATTCCTTCCTCAAACATCAGCTGGGCAAACAGCCATACAGCTAAAGACTAAATTTTCCAGTTGGAATTCCTTGTGGCCGGACATGGCCATTGTGAAACTCTCATCAGGGAGATGTGAGCCACAGGGATGTGGACAACCTCCACATCACTGCTTCAGAAGGAACTCACCTGTATTCCCCTTCCTCTGTTTCCTTCCTCTTATGGACTGTGTAAGTCAGATTTCTGTCTTTGTAACAAATATCTGAGATAAATAAAATTTTAAGAAGGAAAGGTTTATTTATTTGTTTATTTATTTTTTTGATACCAGGGATTGAACTCAGGGGTACTCAACCACTGAGCCACATCCCTAGCCCTATTTTGTGTTTTATGTAGAGACAGGGTCTCACTGAGTTGCTTAGCACCTCGCCTTGCTGAGGCTGGCTTTGAATGGAAAGGTTTATTTTGACTCACAGTTTCAGAGGTTTCAGGCTATGGTCACTTGGCTCTGTTATTTGAGTCTACAAGAAGAGCATGTGGAGGAGAAGTCTGTTTACCTCCTGGTGGCCCAGACATAGAGAGAGAGAAAGGGACCAGGTCCCACTATCTCCTTACAAAGCACATCCTGACTGGCCCCACTTCCCCCTACTAGGCTGCACCTCTTAACAGTTCTACCAACTCCCCATAGCACCCTAGGTAGGAACCCAAGTCCTTAACACATGGGCCTTTGGGAGACATTCAAGGGCCAGACGATGGCAGAGTTTAATATGTACTTGGAACCTGGGAGTTGACTTTGGCTCAGGGAAAAAGAGCAACATCTGAGGAGATGATAGGTCAGTGAGAGAGAAGCAACCAGGTTGCTGGATGATGTCACAGAGCGGAACCAACCACTACATCTGGCAAAATGTATTCTTCTAGACTGTTAAGTGAAGGAGAAATAAAACAATGTTGTTTGAGCCACTGTATTTTGAGATGTCTTTTGAAAGCCACCATGTTTATTCTAAGCTTAGCATAACCCAGGGAAAACAGTCAATTTCTGTCTAATAACCCTAACAAATTCAGAAATAGGAACCAGGAGTGATTCTAATGCCTCAGGAAAAGTGTACAGGAGAGGACTCTGGGATTAATTGTCTGGAAAGTTGGAGGCGAGGGTAGCAAACTTCCAGTAGTAGTATTTAAGAAGGAGAATTTGGTAGCTGATGACTTACAAGAGTGCAGTAGTGTCTGGGGATCCAAGTAGCATTGCTACCGAGCAGCCAATGAATAGAGGCCTCCAGGACAATGGCATGAAGTGGTCATAAGTGGCCATCATAGCAGCTTACATAAAGAAAATAACACACCAAACAGGCATTTTCTTAGCTCAAGGCACAGAAAAACAGGGGGATCATATATAACTATGCCAAAATAATCTCTTGCAGCAGGGCAAAATAGCTGCTAAACAAATGCAATGGTTAGTTCTGAGATTTGATTCAATCTGTTGAATTTTCAGCCTTACCAGTAAAATATGAGATATAAAAATGTGGGACCCTGAGGACTGAAATGGGGATATATGGGAGGATTTGGAGGCCTCAGAATATTTGGATTCTCCAGTCGCCACTGAGCCTCTGGTGGCCACAGAGGAATGTACGTCCATAAGTCACAGTTCACACAGTCCTCCAAAGGAACCAGCTTTTACAAATTCTGGTAAATTTTAACAACACAAAGGGTAGAAAGGCTTGATTTGTATCCTCATGGGTATTGGTTACCTAAAGTGACTCTTCTTGCCTTATATGAACAATCTGAGGACCTAGTCTACAAGGAAATGTTAATTCTTCATTTCTGTGTGTTGGGAGGCAGGGGGCAACTTCCAAAAGGAATCATTTTTTCCTAATTTATGTTAATTAAATATCTGTGGGATATGATTGGGAAATGGATTTAGGGGTAGAGGTCAAGGAGCATTTAAATATACATTTAAGCTCAAGTAAATTTGTCTTAATCTTGGAAAGAGGGTGATAGTCTGGGGTTTCTACGAGGTCCTATCCAAATAGTTAATTACAGCAATTTAATATTCATAAAGGAATTGTAAAGGTTAGTGCCAAATTAAATACCAGAAGCATAAAATGCTTTAAAAAATTTTTTAGTTGTATATGGGCACAATACTTTTGTTTTATTTATTTTTATGTGGTGCTGAGGATCAAACCCAGTGCTTCACATGTGCTAGGCAGGATCTCTACTACTGAGCTCCAACCTCAGCTCCTATAAAATGCTTTTTTCTCCCCATGTGATTTTCTGGTTTGACTGGAGTGGAACATAGATGGATCTTGAAGAGTACAGTGGATTATTGTAGACTAAATCAAATGATAACTATAGTTGCAGCTTCTACGCTAGGTGAAGTTTCCTTACTGGAGAAAATTATTTGATCCAACATGTACAGCTATTGCTTTTGTTTATAGTTTTTCCTTTATCCCAGAGATCGGCAAACTTTTTGTGGAGGATGTCACATGGTATATATCAGAGGCTTTGCTGTACATATGGCCTCTGTGACAACTACTCAACTCTGCCATTAAAACACAAAAATAGCCATGGACCATGCACAAACAAATGGATGTGGATTGTGTTCCTGTAAAATTTTATTCCCCCAAACAGGCAATAAGAACTCCAATAGCAACAAGCACATCTAATGCTCAGAACTTGGTCTCTAATACCGTTCTCCAACAAAAGAAACTAGGACTCCCTGGAGAAATAGCTGGTTCTAGGATCAGGGAAAGAATTATACAAGATGAGCCTGGAGTATCTTGTACTTCCCAAAAGTAAGGAAGTGTTTAAAAAAATGTAGAAAAAAAACATACATAAATAACACACATGTATAGGTAGGGGAAAATATCAAAGGGGCATAGGAGCAAACTATAAGAACTTCCAATGGTCAAGGCTTGAACAATAAAGCAGCATTAGATTATAACCTGAAGTGTACAATAAATGTCAATGAGTCCATATAAACAAATGACTGAAGAAATTAATAAATAGGGAGTGGAGACGAATTTCTCATGCACAAGATTTCCAAATAAATCACGTAGATGCTCAAACCCAAGGGAGGGGAACATAACTCTCTGTTCCTTAAACATAAGCTGTGCAGCAAATACTTCTCAAAACTACAGTATGAAAAGCTGGGAAGAAGTAATTTTACGGCGGAGAAAAGTGACACCCGTTACTTCAGCCAGGTGGTCGAGGTCAATATTGACAGTCATAAATCATGCTGATCATGTGTGCCCTTAATAAGATGTGATAAACATGACATTTTAAATTTGTGACCTTTTCCCCAGGATTTCTAACCCTATTCTAATCAAGAGAGAATCACTCTGCAAATTCTAACAGAGGGACACAGTGCAATATACCTGGCCACTACTCCTCAAAACTGTCAAGGTCATCAAAAATAGGGAAAATCCAAGAAAATTTCATGGCCAAGAACAGTCTGAGACATGACAAGGAAACCCAATGTGATATCCTGGATGACATCCTGGAACACAAAAAGGACATTAGGCAAAAATTAGAGGGCAAAATTAAAGGACATTAAAATTAAAGGCAGTGTGAATAAACTATGGACTTCATTTATTAATTAAGCTTCAAGATTGGTTCATTAATTAAAACAAATATGTCATATAAATATAAGATATTAATAACAGGAGAAACCGTGAGCATATGGAAACTGTACTGTCTGCTCAATTCTTCTGTAAATATAAAACTGTAATAAAATTAAAGACCATTAATGAAACTTAAGAAGTCAGCAGCCATATTTTGCCCCCAGACTCTACTTTGCTGACGGCTACTGTATCCAATTAAACAGAGGAAAGAGTCAAGTTTGTCTTTGGTAGGAATAGTAGAACAGCTTTATTATTTTGTCTCACAGTTAGATCAAATCTCAGGCTTTATTCTTCAACACAGTACATAAATATCTTAAATATCTCACTGTTACATAGGACACCTTGGGACCATGGGTTCACTAGATTGATGACATCGTTCTGACAAGAGTTGATGAGCAGAAATTAAGAGGTATCCTAGATGCCTTGATATGTGTAAGAGGGAAGGGATTACATCCAACAAATGTATAGGAAGGAGCCTGCACTTTAAGGAAGTTTCTAGGAATCTAATGATACAAGAAGGTTGGAATATCTTCTTCAAAGGGAAGAAGTGGGTACCTGTTAAAAACAGGTAGAATCTGAGGATCTCTGAATGTTGTAGGTAGTATATTGCATTTGAGTGTGTTGCTCTGACACATTTCCAAGGTGATTTGAAGAGTTACTTAGCTCTTACAGGATGTAAGGAATTCAGAACAGTCTATCAACTCAGTTAACAGAACTTATTGTAAGATTGCACAGGCAAGTAAGAAAATTCAGAAAAGGTCAAAATAACTTAAGATAAATCAATTTAGGATGAAATGAAAGCTATCCTGTGTGTCTAAAGACTTAATAGTTATCTCTAGCAGTCGACCATACTCATGGTCCGGGTCTTCCTTTCTGCTTATCTCTACTTTTTTTTTTTTCCTAGAACTAATTTTTTACTTTCTCTTGGCTTCTTTTTCTGCTCCTGTTACTACAGTGATTGCATAACTATTGTGCATGTCTTCCATTTATCTCAGGATTTCTGTTTACTCATAGCTTTGGCTATGTGCTGGTTTTGCTTACTCCCTTCTTCCTGTGTGTCTCTTGGCTTCTGAAAGCTTTGTACTCAATCTCTCAAGAAGAGTTTCTGATTGGACTTGAACTGCCATCCAATGTCCTTTTATGGCAGCATTCTTGTTCTGGACTCCCTCATGGACCTCTGGACAATTTAGGGACACCTAGCAAACACCTGTGATTGGTCCTACCAGCCTTGGCTACAGCTGTGATGTCACATGAAAGCACACTGACCTACCTACCAAAGGGTCTTTTGGAAAAGGCTATGGTCATAGCAGGTGCTTCTCAGAATGAGATCACTGCAGTCAGTCGGCCCCTTTGCTGGCCTATCCAGAAAATCTACTTTACCATTTTGACTAATGAGGTTCCCAATGGCTAACATCTTTGAAAAATTAGAGGGAAAAATGGTGATTTTGAGTTGGCAATGAGTTTTGACTAAGAGGAAGGTACTTTGAGTGAGTGCTAACCAGTAGTGACCTTGCTGTTCCCTTTTATCTGCTTATCTGTGTAAACTGTGAGTACACTTGGTTTATTGTGGGAATAACAGGAGGTCATAGAGGTAAAGAACAGAGTGGGTCCTAGCCCACAAATAAGTCTGGTGGTAGGAAGCTGTGGGAATGCCAAAGAATTAGAGCCAGGATGACTCTTGGTTAGACTCTGCTCCTGTGGACAATGGCCCACTCTTGCTGCTCTCTCTCTAAGAAAGTTAACCTGAACTTGTTTTTCCTTGTGGAAACCTGCTCATCAAAACTCTTGGCATGGATAGTTTGGGTTCTGAATCTACAGATCTCTGCAGCCTCTGTCTTGTGTAAACCACAGGGTTCTGCAAGGTCAGAGTGGGCAAGGGGCGTCCTTTGGCTTTTCTCTCTCTGGCTGTCTCTCATAGCCAATGATGATCAATTCCAGGATTCATTCCCTCTTGAATTTTGCAAAATTGTCTCCTTAACTCTTCAATGTGGAAATAAGAAACCCTCTTTTTCCCAATCCAGTCTCTTTTTGGCTTTCCTGGTTTTCTTTTCAATGACACATGAGTTCCACCACCAGTTCCCTTATGCCCACAGAAGTTCCTTATCTGTTGTGTTTTTGTTGCTATTTCATATCAATATTAAGAGAATATTTAATGGGATCTTTTTGCAATAATCACTCCCATTAGCTCTAATTTTGTTTTCAATTTGGAAACCAAAGACTTGCAGAATTTAGAGTGTTAATTTCTCAGACAAGAGGCTCTAAAACAATCATGAGTTCCTGTATTTAGTATTGTGCTTGTAATTCAGAAAGAATGAGTGAAGGATCCTCACAGACTCAGAAACCATGTCTCCAAAAAGCAATCTTCTGTTTTATTTTTCAAATCAAAATAGCATCATACCAGGATTAATTCTAGTTAGTAGCAAAAAAAAAAAATACATATATCAACCTGTGAACTGTACATCACTTGAACACCTAGCTTCATTTTGCTGTAAGGAACAATGTTTTATTGGACCAGCACACAAAAAGCCTGTCAGATTATTCATCACCCCTATGAGCAGGTCATAGAGCAGCAAAGTTATGTCGCTAACAAGAAGCAGTTTTCTGTAGTAGACAGCAATTCTTCCCCTGTTCAGATTTATCTTATTATCGACAGTAAATTTGGCTGGCATTGACCAGAACTGGTGCTTTACCCAGCCCTATACCAGAGCTTACACATGAAACAGGCTTATTCTATACTTAATGTCAGCCTCTGATTTCCTCCTTTCAATATCCCATCGCTCTTCAGATCTGAATGATTAAGGAGGATGTTTAAACACAGACATTCTTGCACATTATTATAAAGTGCTTGGGAAGTCCCATTTTGCCAACACTCAGACACGGCAGCAGCAACTATCTTAATATGATTAAAGGTAGCAGCATTTGCTACAACAAATGAGGTCTAACATTGGCCAGCAGACTTTTTTTTTTTTTTTTTTTTTTGTGGCTGGCTAACTTTCTATGTATTTTGTTCAGAAAAACAACAGATCAATTAGTGGAGGAATTTGCTGAGCTCACAGATGACCCTGTAAGGAGTTGGCACTCTGTTTTTTTTTTAGTTGTGTTATTTCTGTCATCTTTTTAAGATATATTGTATCATAAAGCCTAATGTGACTCTCATTTCTTTGAAGTCACTTAAGGGATATGTTCTCAGTGAGAATGTGGGGATGTGTGTGCAGACAGTAACCAATAAAGGTTGCATGAGTAATTGGGTTCAGGGTATGCAAATAAGCAGAGAGTGAGATGTACCCCGCAGTGAGCGAGTGCTTGGTTGAAATCTGCTGAGATGAGAAGCCTGTCTGGGGTCAGAGAAAACCCCAGAAAAGATGATATCTGACACAGAGGCCATTTGGATGATGGTGTAATGACTCATGGAATCCACCTTACAACAGAGGATACAGAAATGGGGGCTCTAAAGCTCGGTGTGGTAGCACAGGCCTGTAATCCAGCTACAGGAGGCTGAGGCAGAGGAAATGGAAAGCACAAGGCCAGCCTGAGCAATTTCGTGAGACCTTGTCTCAAAGTAAAAATTTAAAAAGTGGCTGAAGATGTATCTCAGTGGTAGAGCACTTGCTTAGCATGGACAAGGCCTTGAGTTCAATCCCCCACACTATAAAAAGAAAGAAAGAAATGGAATCTCTTTTTAAAAAAAAAAAAATTTTAGTTGTTGATGGGCCTTTATTTTATTCATTTAATTATATGCAGTGCTGAGAATTGAACTCAGTGCCCCACACATGGTAGGCAAGTGCTCTACCACTGAGCTACAACTCCAGCCCCAAGAAAGGAATCTCTTAAAAGGAAAAGCCAACCTTCCCAGCTGTCATGGAATATGACTTGGAAAAAGGAACAAGACCAAGAAAAGTGAGTCAATGCTCTTCTGTCTGCCTGGAATTTACTGCTTGTTTTCCCTTTGCCTCTCTAATTCTGATTCCTCCTTCAGTCCTAGTTTAAATGTCACTCCGTATGGCTGCTGATAATGTTATCTTTTTCCCTAGTGTTTTTCTTTCATAGTACTTTTCAAAGTTTATACATTATTGGAGTGTTTATTTGATTGATGGCTAGCTCCTAACTAGAGTGGGATTTAATCATTCGATAAGTAGCTATTGAGCACTTAACTGTGTGTTAAGTATGTGAGGTGTTAGAGGTATTTGGTGAAAAATGAATGAACAGATGGAAAAATAGATGAGTTAATGATTATTTGATTTCCAAGAATATAGGGCTACTGACATCCCCAGAAGAAAAAAGAAGAAACCAGTACAATGTTTTTGGAAAATGGACTGATACATTGGGGAGAAGGTTCATGGGTCAAATGAAGAAGGGCCTTCTCCAAACAGGGTCAAATGTAGAAACTAAGAAAATATTACCCGGGCGCTGTGGCACATGCCTGTTATCCCAGCACTTTGGGAGGCTGAGACTGGAGAATCGAGAGTTCAAAGCCAGCTTCAGCAACGGTAAAGCACTAAGCAACTCCGTGAGACCCTGTCTCTAAATAAAATTCAAAATAGGGCTGGGAATGTGGCTGATGGAGTATCCCTGAGTTCAATCCCCAGTACTAAAAAAAAAAGAAAAAGGAAATATTAGAAACTGTGAAATGGAAGAGTCTGAGTTGGCATGTAGGCAGGAGGTCATATTTGGAAGCAGCTCATAGGAAAGTTTTGGCAATTCCACCAAGTATAAGGGATATCAAGACAACATAAGTACTTATTAAATAAGAATCCATAGTATTTTTATTTTTTAAGAAATGATTTCCTCAGTGAACTTGGTTAGCTATATCTTTAAGTTCTATTATTGTTGAGTGTGAAGAACTTGAGATTTTATCCTCACCTGCAAGTTAACACATAAGCCTGCTACAGTTTCACGGCTGTTAGCAGAAGACAAGAGACTCCTGGGTCAGAGACAAAGGACTTTGTTACAGCATAGCAATAAGCATGGACATCAGCATATGTCTATGAGTTCTCCTTACTCCCAATTCCTGTGAGAGTGATGTAGGAGGCCCAAGTAGATGCATGCACATGCAATGGGTTGAATTATGGGAGAGGAACCTGTAGCTGAGGGAACTTAGGTCTTTTATGTTAGACAGTAGGCACAACTGATCTTTGCTGTAGAAGACAACATTCTCTTTATCATCCAAAGCTGTAAGCAAAACTAAACTTTGCTCTGGAGGGAAACACATTTTTACATTCCAAGACAGACTGTTGCAGAAACATCTCTGAAAAGGTGATCTGAAATAGAGAGCAATCCATTCCTGTTTTCTAGATAGACAGAAAAGATATTGTATTCCCCAGATATCTGTTCTTTGTTTTATACTTTTATATCAACTTCTGGATAATTTTCCCCATCAGAATACCACTTCATTGGCTAATCTGAATAATCTGAGTCATCTGAAGGATAAAATTTATTCAATATGTGGCACACAAAGTTTATGAGGCTACTATGAAGCTATCACAATTAATACTATTATTAACAAGAGTCCAAGCAACAAGATGAGAGCAGTCTACAGAACTGGCTTCAGCTGTGCCCCCCAGTGTTCCAGTCCAACCAGCTAAACAAAGCCTATCACCACCATGGTCCTCCTCAGATTTCTGCATTGACCTTTCCACTTGGCCAAAGGCATTGCTCCAGATAGAGTAGGATGTGTTAGTGATTGTGCAGATTCCTCTCTTGTTTATGAGGAGGACAGCTGGAGCAGTTCTATTCTTCATAACAACCATGGCCATGCTTTTCAAGGCTCAGACTCATCGATCCCTTCAGTTAAAGTCAAGAAAAAATGTATACTGTCTTTTTTAATTGAATGACTCCTGATAATTTATTGTCAACATGTAGCTAATGTGAGTTAGCTATTTCTTTAGGAAGCAACCCAACACTAATTAAGGGTAGTCTCATTCTGGGGATATCTCTAGTTACATTAAGGTTATATGATTATTGATGGTGTTTCCTTAAATACTTGAAAGTCTATGTAACCATCACCCCAGTCACCAGATGTAAATACCATATTGGGGAGAGATGCAAGTTAATGCCTAATTTCCACACGAAAAGTACAATTCTGGGGGTATACATGGTGTCATGGAAAGAAACATTTTGAAATTATTGGGGACCTCTGAGCGTGATCTATATTGCTGTGGGAATACTGGTTGATACTACTTCAAATGTGACTCCCTAGTCAGCCAGTAAACCTTACAGTTGACCATCCAATTCAACGTCTTTGTTTTAGAGAAAAGATTAGTCAGCCTATCTATCTATCTATCATCTATCTATCTAAATTTATCTATCTATCCATCCATTTATTTCTATAACTATATATACATATTTATTTATTTTGAGACAGAGTCCCTCAAAGTTGTGCAGGCTGTCCTTAAACTTGCAATCCTCCTGCATCAGCCTCCTGTGGCTGGATTACAGGTAGGCACCACTGCACCCAGTTTTTTGTCAATTTTGTAAGTAATAAATTGATCTATATAGACAGATTTTCTGGAATCAATTTCAGAAAATCTAGTTCTAGATATATATCTTCATAATGAATTATACTATTTAACATTAGAAAATTATCTTCTTTGTTTTATTTAATCCTTTATGCTCCAAATTTACTTTATTAGATAGTAAGATTATGACTTTTGAATTCTTTCTGTTTGCATTTTTATGACATGCTTTGTCCTTTCTTTTATTGCTCAACTTGTTGTTAAATGCCTATCTTTTAAGCATTCTTTATATATTTAACATAGAATCAAATTTTCCTTATAATACAGGTTGACACACTTTTTTAAGAATAGGTACCTATTATTATGGTTTAAATGCAAAGTATCGTCCAAAAGCTCCTGTGTGAGACAATGCAAGAATTTCCAAAGGTGAAATGATCAGATTATGAAAGGTGTGACTTAATCAGTGGATTAATCCTCTGATACAGATTAACTGGGCGGTAACCATAGGCAAGTAGGGTATGGCTGGAGGTATGTCACTTAGACAAGCCTTTGGGGTTTATATTTTGTTCCTGGTTAGCAGAGCTTTTTTTCTCTCTCTGCTTCCTGGTCTCCACATCCTGAGCTGCTTTCCTCTACCATGTACTTTTGCCATGATGTTCTGTTTTACTTTGGGCCCAGAGCAATGGAGTTGGCCATGTATGGACTGAGATCTCTGAAACCATGACCCAAAATAAACTTTTCGTCCTCTAAATTGTTCTTATCAAGTATTTTGGTCACAGTGATGAAAAACTGACTAAAGCATCCATCATTTAAAAAGAATTAGTATTTCCACTATTGGACTCCTTGGTTTTATGTGTGTGGTTCTTATAATAATTCAGAAAATGTGGATATTTGCGTTAATAGTTACTTTTAAAAATAAGACATTATAAAATGTCCTTTGTCGGGGGCTGGGATTGTAGTTCAGCGGTAGAGCGCTTGCCTCGCATGCGTGAGTCCCTGGGTTCAATCCTCAGCACCACATACAAAGCAATAAAATAAAGACATTGTGTCCATCAACAACTAAAAAATATTTTAAATAAATAAATAAATAAATAAATTAAATAAAATGTCCTTTGTCTTATATTTCTTTAGGTAGAAGGAAAATCTGAACAGTTCAAGAAACCAAGTGGCTACATTTTTAAATCAATATAGATTATCTCATTGCACTATGGTATTATTTAGAATTATTTGTTTTTTCATGTTCTGCTACATATTTTTTAAAAAATATTCAATGGGGCTTTGGTTTTGTCAAAGTACAGTTTGCTAATTGTGTGTGCTTTAAGTTCTCTATAATGTTCTCTTCCCTGCCTCTAACCTATACAACATCAACAGTTTCATGTACATTTTTCCAAAAAATCTTATTTATGTATTTAATATCATATATGTGAATATCCTTTTAAATGTACAAAATTATATAGCTTTATAACCGATGTTATTTTAATGTAAGTTGTTGATATAGCCAAAGCCACACATGTAGATGGACCTCACTCTGAACAATTCTTTTTTTTTCCCCAGAATTATTAAAATAGTTTTTCCTGTCATGTAGATTCATTTGGGGTATATTTTGTTCTTAATATCTTATTTTCTTACATAATTATCAGAGAATGTGGATGTATGCAATAGTTGGAGTTTATTGAGATTTTCTTCATGGCTTGATACATAATAAAATTGTTCAATGTTCCATGGGGACTTGGAAAGAATGTCTAGTTGTTGTACCTTGGCTAACTTTCTAGTTCTTTGTGATTCAACTTCTCTATAACGTTGTAGACTTTTGACAACTTGACTTGCCAGGTTTTGAGAGGTCTGAGTCTCCCATTAAGATTGTAGTTTTGACAGTTCGTACATTTATGACTTTTTGGGTTTAATATATATTTTGATCACTATTGTTGGAATAAAATGGTTTTTTGCCTGTTATGTTTTCTTTGTATGTTGTATTTTAAAATTAATGCAAAATATCTCATTACACTATCTAATGATTTCTGCATTCAAATTTATAGCAAGTTTTATGTGATATTTGCTTACATTGAAATGATATTTCTTTGCCTGTTTTTTACATTCAACCAATAGCAATTTGCTTTAAGTACGTTTCGTGTAAATAGCACATCACTGGATCTAATTTCTACAAGAAATCTATAGAGTGTTTAATGGAATTATTTGGAGACTCGCAGACCTAGATCTAAATCTTAGCTCCAGCACTTATTGGCCTTGTGATCTCATGCAAATTATTACATCTACAACACTCGCTTTCCTTATGTGTAAAAATGGGACAACAGATTCAAATTTTTTAGAACTCCAACTTTTTCTAAAAAATGAGGTTACATATCAAGAAAAAATTCTGTGGTATCTTATAGGAAGCACTAAAACAGAAATCAGGAAGAAAGTCAGGAAAACCTCTGTCCTTCATTTACTCTCCCTGTTATCCAGCTTCCTTGTCTCTTACTTTGAATCATCTGTCTTTAGAAAAAGCCTGCCTTAGGCTCTTTCTCCCAAATTCTAAAATCTCAGGAAAGGACTCTTGACCTCCATGAGGCTAATTTGACTCATGTCTTTTGAATCATGGAAGAAGCATTTCCTAAGAGAAGGCTGAAGAGGTGCTGGGAGGGGAGAAGTTCACCTTGCAGGATGCAGAGGAGATGTATGGAGCACCTGCACAGGGTAGGTCCTCAACAAATAATGCCACACGTCGCCGCCATAGGTCTCTGCTCTTCAAAACCATCGTTTCATTGAAATAAGGAGTCCACTTCAGTTAAGAGGATGGGTTTCCCTATCCTAGTCAGGAAGTGGGAAAGACTTTATATATGTAAGATTTTGCTTTCAGGCTGGATGGCTATCATTTATCTAAGAGATGAGGCTGAGACAGGAGAATCGCGAGTTCAAAGCCAGCCTCGGCAAGGGCGAGGTGCTAAGCAACTCAGTGAGACCCTGTCTCTACATAAAACACAAAATAGGGCTGGGGATGTGGCTCAGTGGTCGAGTGCCCCTGAGTTCAATCTCCAGTACCGAAAAGAAAGAAAAAGAAAGAAACAAACCTCTGAGCTTCATTGGCCTTTAAAAAGCACACGCTTGTAATCCCAGCGGCTCAAGAGGCTGAGGCAGGAGGATCGTGAGTTCAAAGCCAGCCTCAGCAACAGCAAGGCACTAAGCAACTCAGTGAGACCCTGTCTCTAAATAAAATACAAAATAGGGCTGGGGATGTGGCTCAGTGGTCAAGTGCCCCTGAGATTAATCCCCCCAGTACCAAAAAACCCCAGAATCTCTCACACTAATCTGAGCATCCAGGGAAACAAAGTTCCACTCTCACTTCCCTAGAACAGTCTGTAAGAACAAAGATTGCCAGAGATAGCCAATTCCTAAATCCCTCCATTATTCTTAGCCTATCTTCCAATATGCATAGAACACACCTGATTCTGAGAAGCAAGGAGTGGAGGCCCACAGAATGGAGGCCCCACAGGGTACCCCCAAACAGAATGTTGGTGAAGTTCCTTCTTAGCCTTGCCTAGGACTATGATACAAGTCTTATTTGACTGTCTAAAGGATGACATCTGACCCCTGGTAAATAGCACGTGAATCTGTCCTGCAGAAGTCAGTTCTCTTGCTCTCACTATGGCTTGCCGTGAACAGAGCTGTGAACCTGGGCACCGTGATGAAAAACAATTGACGAGTCTGGGGTTCTAAACATGGTTGGACACTTCCGCCAAAACATTCTACCCAATAGGCAAGAAAACAGAGGAGGCTGAGGCCAACTATACTGAGATGCTGAGAGAACCTAAGCCTAGATACCAAAACAAGTTCTCACCTCGAAGGCAAGACACTGGCCCCGGGTCTAGGCAGGAACTTGCCCCTCACATTAGCAGGTGGCAGCAGATAAGACCCAGCTCGTTAGGGGCCTCCCAGTACCAGCAGGATTTCTGGATAGTGACCAGAGATTTCAAGATGGGGCCAGCTGAGGGAGCTGTAGGTGCCAGAATGGCTGGTCAGCCAGCAGGAAGAGGGCTGGGCGGGTGATACACCACGCTAACTTCCCCTTCTCTCCTGATCTCCAGTAGCAGGCCCTACTGCTTAGTAAGTTCTCTTTCTAAACAGGTTCTGAACCAGTTTGCTCTGGATCCCTCTCCTGGCTGCCCTCAGCCTGCTTTAAACTACCACTGGCCTCCACCTGCAGATCATGACACCCTTCTAGCCAATCTCTGGTTTCACCGTGGCCTTCCTCTCCAACCTCTTTTCCATACAAGATGGGGCGATAGTTTGAAAGATATAAGTCAGCTCATGTCTGCCTAAATCTAATAGTTTCCTATTGCACCTAATGTCACATTCTCAGAACATCCAATGACCTGCAAGGTCCTGCTCCATCTGGCGGCTGCCTTTGCTTCTGGCCACACCTGTGCCACATTCTCTTTTTTTTTTTTTTTTTTTTGTTCTTTTTAGTTAGACATGACAGTAGAATGTATTTTGATATATCATACACACATGGAGTATAACTTCCCATTCCTGTGGTTGTATATGATGTGGAGTTACTGGTCGTGTATTCACATATGAACGTAGGAAAGTGATGTCTGATTCATTCTACTGTCTTTCCCATTCCCATTCCCCCTCCTTTCCATTTATTCCCCATTGTCATTCCCCACTGAACTTCTATTCTGCCCCCTCACCTGGCTCCTCACTTATTATGAGTTAGCATCCACATATCAGAGAGAATATTCGGCCTTTGGTTTTTTGGGACTGGCTTATTTCACTTAGCATGAGTCTCTCCAGTTCCATCCATTTACTGGCAGATGCCATAATTTCATTCTTCTTTATGGCTGAGTAATATTCCATTGTGTATATGTACTACATTTTCTTTATCCATTCATCTGTTGAAGGGCATCCAGGTTGGTTCCATAACTTAGCTATTGTGAATTGAGCTGCTATAAACAGTGATGTGGCCGCTGTGCCACATTCTTGCTGCATTTCATCCACAGTGGCTTCTGGACAGCTCCCAGAACCTCAGGTGTTCTCACTTCTCCTCTCCTCTACCTGGAACAGTGTTCCACCTCTTTGTCCTATGGCTGCCTCACCCTCACTTTTGGCAGCCTCCTTAGCAAGCCCTTCCCTCACTTCCTTTCTTTCTTCTTTTTTTTTTTCCTTCTTTTTTGCAGCACTCAAGGGAACCCAAGGCCACACACATGCTAGTCAAGTACCCTCCTACTGAGCTACACCCCGAACAATCTGACCTTTCTAAAGAAGCTCCTCACACTTCTATTCTTCCTTACTGGAGTTTCTGTTTGTTTGTTTGATTTGTAGTATTTATTTCACACCACATTTTACTTATTTGTTTTTGCCATTAAAGTTTACGAGGGCGGGGAACATACTAGGCATCTTCATCATTCTCTGGTGCCTCGCACATAGTAGGTGCTCAATTCAAAGTAATTGTAGAATGAACTAAGCATAGTAGAGGGTCAGAGGGATGAATTGGCCTCAGCCAAAAGCATATTTTAAAGTCCTAACTCTCAGTGCCTCAGAATGTGACCATATTTAGTATTTACAGATATGGGTGATTAAGATGAGCCCTAATCCAATAAAACTGGTGTCCTTGTGAAAAGGGAAAATTTAGACACAGACGCAGACATACATAGAGGGAGGATCACAGAAAGAGGATAGGGAGAACACCACATGGGGATTGGAGGGATGCTGTCCCAAGCAACATGCTGGGGCTACCACAGCGGGAAGAGGAAAAGAAGACACCTTCAGGTTTCAGAGAGAGCAGGGATCTTCTGACACCTTGATTTTGGATTTCTAACCTACGGACTGTGAGACAACGAATTCCTGCTGCTCTACTGCACTCAGTTTGTGTACTTTGCCGTAGAAGCCCTAGGAAACCAGTGCAGGGTTGGGGGTCACTCAGTGGCTTTTGGGTACCAAAGACTCACTCCAAGTATTTTGCATGGTATGTGGCAGCAGAGTTCATTGCAGATGCCCCAGCTAGAGGCCTGGGCTGTGACTGCATGGAGTCAAGACGGGTTCAGGAAATGCATGGATGGAACTACAAGTAATAGACACTAATGGACCCAGTGAGGTGTGCCTGAAAAACACAGGGTTGGCCGCTGGGAATTATGAGTTGGCATCATGGGGAATGGTGCCTTCGGGGAAAAAGAAATCATTTCTAACTCTGCACAGAATTGGTTGTTGAGTGTATGAGAAGTCAGAATTGAGAAGAAAAACGCTCAAAACTGAATGAGTTATCAATCATAGACAACCTCTCTTTCAGAAGTAGGCACCAGAAAGGGAAAAGCTGGGTGGGGCACTGTTTCTGAGCAGCAGTTAGAATGTCAGAAGTAATTGTGGAATTAGAATTTTAAAGGTTATTAGGCAGGGTAAATTAACAAATTACAGGAGGAAAAGTGAGGAGGAAAATGACCGGCTTCTATCCTCTGACCTTTAATTAGCCATGAAGAGAAAATGTTTGAAAAATTCACGTCACTCCCACCAACCTGGAACTTTTCAAAGCTCCTTGTGAATAGGGCTATTTGTGCGCAGAGGGACTGAGTGATAGTTTAGAAATTTGATGGGACCGATCAAAATGTATGTGATTTGAATCCAAGATAAGGAAATATCCCCATGCATAGGTCATTCTAATGAGGACTGGTGGGAATTACAGACACATGTTTCTACGAGAAGCTGAGAATACAACTCAAATTGGAAGACTTTAGAAGCAGAACCATTAAACCCAAATGATTTTGCTTACCTTTCAAAGAATGCAATCCAATCAATGTCTTCCTGCTCTTTTCATTACCTTCTCCAAGTATAATACAAAGGGTTTATTTTGGCTTTTGTCCTTGAATTCAATGCTTTTCATTGGCTTGAAGTGAATAATGGGGGCCTGTGGTAAAAGCAAAATAATCTTA